>SZWC01004871.1:61839-77345 GCA_023375785.1 Penium margaritaceum | reverse complement strand
GGGGGGGGGGGGGGGGGGGGGGCGGCTGTTTGGCACTCCCCTAGAGGCTCACTGGCTAGCGGTGCTGCACTGACTTGACTGGACAGTGTGGGAGGCAGGTTCCAACTTCTTCAAATTCCGCTGGTGACGGCTGGGGCACTGCAGACTTCCATTTGCAGAGGCTGGCAAGGTGGCAAGTGTAGCTACCGTTTTTCCCCTCGGGGAGACGATGCTGGAGGAGCTGATGTTGCCTCTGGTCAGGGTCATGCCCTTCCAAGGCGGATCCATATCAACAGCTCAGTGTGTGTAGTTTGCAAGTCCATGAAAGGGCTGGTTCTCGAAGGTACGGGTGGTACCTCAGCAGTCCTGTTGGTGCTCTTTTGAGGCATTGTTGTCTCAAGTCTACCACATTCAGGTGTGGTTGCCAGCTCACAGCAGGTGCTCAGCAACGGCGCCTACAAGGAACACGCTGTGGATGAAGGCGACAGCCTAGTCTTCATGCTGAACAGCGGCTTGGCCTTTCCCTGAGTAGCGTTGAGCTGATCCCAGAGAGGTAGTGACGCAGAGGCAGACAGGTTGAACTCTGCGGAGTCATCCAGAAGGTTCACGACTCATCCAGAAAGACCTTGCAGACATTTGAACAGAGCATTACCTCCATGTGCAGCTTGGGCACTCGGGGGTCCGACCATTGTATACTGCTCCCGACCTTCTGCCCAACAGGCTTGGTGGAAGGTCGACCAGTTAACTTCAGCCTGGTGTCAATGCACCTAGCTCACTTCCGATGTGTAGGGTAGCGTCCCAATATCATCAAACGCCTTACATCACGTTCGATGGTAGGTCCTATATCGATATCCATATCAATATCAAGTCGATATCGATGTTGCGATATCTGGGACCGGAGGGTGGATACCCCCCGTTCCCCGATTTCGGTCATCGACAGGCCAATATTGCTTAAACAGCTGATATTGGTTGATATTGGCGATGTTTTTTTTTTATAAAAAAGTAAATCTTGGTTGATAAGAAGGAACATGCAAATGCCGCCCCTGACCGGCACATCTACGGGGTATGAAAACATGCAAAAGCCGCCACCCACAGCACAAGAAAGACGAGAGGGAAAGCAAGGAAACAAGCATCAAGGACGGAGGAGACTCTCCTCGCCGTCCAACGGCATAGTGTAGCAAAGGTCAGACAGCGTAACAGGGCCAAGGGGCCACGGCAGCGGCAGCTCAACAGGCGTGACACTGCCCAGCGCCGGGTCCAGTCCGCCACGCCACAAGCCGAAGTCGCGGAGCACATGACACTGCTGCCGTATCCCAGCAACGGACAGCCGCTGCGCGAACAAGGACACCGCCCGCGTCGACCACCCCGGCTGGTCAGCCTCGCTGCGCCTGCCCCGACCCCTCTCGATGCACAACGCCGCCAAACGCCGGATGAAGCGCCAAGAATCCGGGCCAAGACCGCCGAAGGTCTCCCAAGCCACCGTGCGCAGCCGGTACCCCGGCAGCTGCGCAAGGGCGGCCTTGTAGTGCTTCTCCTTCGCGGCCTCCGTCGCCGAAAGAGCCTGCCCCCCTCCTTCACCTTGTCCGACTCGGCGTCCACCGTGGTAACGTCCACCACCTACGCCGTGCCCTGGGCCGAGTCGAACACAAGGACATCTGGCCGTAACCCCCCTGGCAGTAAACCCTCCGGCTCCACCATCACACGGAGGGAATGCTCGCGTTAAATCTCCGCCAACTCGTCCCGAATGGCATGGTGGACGCGAATAATCGGCCCAGACCCTGCACGGCGCGTGACATCCGCCGGAAGGAGCCCATGACTGCCATGGATGGAGAGATATCCCAGTGGCAAACCCAGCCAAAGCTCGGCGTGGAGCCGAAAGTCAGCCGGGGCCAAGTAGAGACGATCACCAGGGCCCGCTGGGCTGGGCTGGCTTGAAGCCAGAGAGCCGCCCCGCGGGACCCCACCGCCCAGCACCTCCGCACCATAGCCTCACACGCCTCCGGGAACAGCGCAGCCCCGACCATCTCCACCTCCTCCAACCACTGCAGACGCTGGAAATGGAAGAAGGACGGGCTGAGCTGCTGGTACAACCCCCGACCAGCACACTGGCGAAGGACCTCAAGCGCGGGCAAGCGTGCGACAATGGAAGCTGGCAGGTGCTCCACAGAATCCTCCCAAAGAGGACACAACAACTCCATCTCACGAGCCGCAGGAAGGTGGGGGCCGAAGAGGTCATGAAGAGACTGGAGCAAGGCCGCAGAAGAGCACGCGTAGGCAAGGTGCGCCCTTGGAGCCGCAGCAAAAAGGCCCATGCCCCCAGNAAGGACCTCGAGCGCGGGCAAGCGCGCGACAATGGAAGCTGGCAGGTGCTCCACAGAATCCTCTCAAAGAGGACACAACAACTCCATCTCACGAGCCGCAGGAAGGTGGGGGCCGAAGAGGTCATGAAGAGACTGGAGCAAGGCCGCAGAAGAGCACGCGTAGGCAAGATGCGCCCTTGGAGCCGCAGCAAAAAGGCCCATGCCCCCAGCGTCAAACGGTAACTGCGCTTGGAGCCGCGCCAACCCCTGCAAAGCGCTAGCATGGGAATCCGGCGGGGCCTCCACCACTCCCAGGATGCCCAGGAGAGAACGCCACACTGCGGAATCGAACTCCCGCAGCACCCGCAACCAGTCGTTGTCAGGGGGCAGAGCGTGCACAAGGAAGTCTGTACAGGGTATAATGCACAGCCGGAGCATCGTCACCGCCGCCTGCGGATCCTCTAGCTGCGGGAGCAGTAGGAGCTCACGGGTCTGCTCACGTAGCCACTCCTCCCCCCAGCCCCTCCGAAAGCCAGCAGACCCAATAGGACAGCCCAACAGCTCCACCCCCTCCACTGTCGATGGAATCCCAGCCAACGCGCCTGGAAGTGCCCCCTCTGTCCGCCGCCATAAGAGACACTTCTTCTGCTGAACCTGAAGCCCCTGGTCGCTAGCCACTCAGAGCATGGAGGAAAAGCACTTGGCCAAGGCCTCCGGCTCGGCGCAAATGGTGGTGTCATCCTGGAAGGCCCCAACGTGCCCCAACGCAGCCCCCTGTTGGCTACGCAACTCTGCCGCACCCGCCTCCAACACTGGCAGAAGGGCCAAGTCGAAGAGGACAGGCCCCAACGGGTCACCTTGCCGCACCCCGCGCTGGCTCTCCAAGACAGCTGGCGCACTCACCCCAAAAAATAACAGCTGCCCAGGGGACGTGTAGAACTGTGGCAAGAAAGGCACCCAAGAGCCGAGACCCTTGTCACGCGATTGGCGATGTTTTTGCAAAAAACCCTCTCTCGTTGCCCACAATTGACGCTGGATGGTTCGCTCTTTTCCCGACATTGAAAATCGATGAAAACGACGACTGATACCCTGCTTGATGCAGGGTTGGGTCTCGTTCGATACAAAGAACAACGAACATCATTTTGTGCAATCATCCGTGACGGGATGGTTGCGCGATATATTCCCGTGACACCTGTCCACTTTCTGGGTGAGACAAATTTGCACACCCACAAATATGGGTGGAAAACATTTATGGACTCCGGGCATCCGCAGTCAGTGTGCTGCGATCCGGTCCCACAACGTGGTTCACTGTGCGGCTGCAGATCCTCACCCTGAGGAGGATGTTCTCCCGTTGGCGCATGGACTGGGGTTGCCGAGTGCCCTTTCTCTCTCTGATCTTTGTGCCTGTAAACCGGTCTTTGCTGGTACTTAGTTGCACTTTCTTTTCACCGTATTGTGTCGTGATAGCGGCGATTTTCATACCCCGCATATGTGCCGGTCAGGGGCAGCATGTTTCTTTGTTTATTATTATCAAATTTATAGTTAAAAAATAATAATAATTAAATAAAAAATATGGATCATGCACTGGACGTCATCCAGTCTACGATCCTTTTTTTTTCAACTTGCAGGAGTTCATTTTTCCTCGCTACAAATTATACAGTCGATAAACATGTGCGGAAATATGGATGTGGACGTGAGCGTGAGCGTAGGGTGACGACCATCTAGTCAATAGGCTGGCAACTTTGCTTTCTTCACCAAAAAACTTCTCTCACCGTAAAAAATAGACAGAGACCAAGAAAATGGCTAAAAAAACAGGGGTGTCGATCGGACGAGGTCCGGTCGACACCCCGAGGTCAGCTAGTCGTCGTTGCTCGAGTACAACGTCGACTAGCCGAAGAGGGGGGTGGATGCCGTCAGCCAGCCCGTCGGCCACCACCCCTCTCGATGCTCGATACCGGTATCGAGCAGTGTAGCCGGTATCGAGACTATCGACGACATCGACGTCGATATTGCACGGTCGTTCCGCGCAATATCGATATCAATGTCCTTTTTTTTTGCACTATTGTGATGTTCTCTCGATGACAATGTCGCACTGGCGATATTGCCACCCTACCAGTGTGCACTTGGCTGCTGTACAGAGCAGCGTTCACAAGACAAGTGAACCAAACCAAAGAACTCCTGATGGGAGCTCCCAACGAACTACAGATGGATGTGTCCCCTCCACATCCACTTTAGATGGATATGGAGGGCACACTTTCGACAACATAGTTGTACAAAGTTTAAGTCCATTTACAGATGTTCTGGTTCAGGTCGACCTCGACCAACGTCCTTGGTCCTTGGAATGTCCAGGTCGGCCTAGTGACCTTGACCTCGACCTCAACACAAGCAGAGCAATGTAGCTCCCAGAGCCAGGGGGGGTGCAGCTTCCAGACCTCTTGCGGGCTGACTGAAAGCCAGGCACCACGTGGGTGCTGGATATCATGACCCTGGATGCACATGGGGCTCAGGCAACCATGCCTGAGAAGGTCATGCTTGCAAGGGAGCACGCAAAGATTGTGAAGAAGGGCACGAAACCACTGAGAGACCACTGCATGCACTAAGAGGGACCCAAGGCAGCCTGGGGGCCCACTTTTGGGTCTTATTTGTTCGCCTGGCAAAGACTACCGAGGGGAGGCAAGACTACTCAGCCAAGGTCCTGAGTCGTAAGCAAGGAGCGGAAAGGAAAGAGGTTGTTTCAGGTTGATGACCAAACTCCACTCACAAGCTGCCAAGCGATGTTGAGAGCAACCCCAGGCTTCCAGTGAAACGGTTTTCTGAGAGCTCCCTACATTTGCAGTGTGGGCAGGGGAAAAGGCAAAGTGTGCGTCACTGGAGAGTGTGCAGCAGAGAGACATGTGCTGAACTGAAACCAAACGGAGAAAAGTTTTGCTAAGCTTGCGAGCTCAACAGACTCTTCCTGCATTTTCAACTATTCGCTATTCCAACAGTTTCTGAAAACCACTAGTCGAGACTCAAATGGTTGCCAATACAAGTTCAAATACTTCCAAATAGTGGAGTCGAATAGTATTAAACTGTTCGTCAACTGCTCGCATCTAATCAAATAGCTTGACAAACAGCACTTGAGAATGCACTAATTCTTCAGGGACACCTGATTCTCATAAATAGGATTCCTATTATAGGAGTACTCTCTTTCCTAAGGGGATATAGACCAGGTAATAGATACTTGAATATTGTCTTCAAACTATTTGTTAAACTGGTAAACATTAAACACCTCTCTGCTCACGCCTATGTCGTGCAAAGTGAAGAACTGGCCTGCAAGATATCATGCTAAGAGATCAACCATTGCATGAACCACGCGTTGATACATTGTGCAGAGCGTTCAGGTACACGGTACTATCAAAAGCTTCACTCGCTCACATGCTCACCCACTCACAATCTCACGCACTCCCATGCTGCTGCCTACACTCATGCACCACTCCCCTTCCCCCCCAAACTGAACATCCAATCCTAGTGACAAAGCACGCAGCAGAACAGAAGGGGACACACCAAGTTTCTCACAGCAACTTCGCTGCATCAGCAGCTCACACCAAACAGAAAGGAGACTTCTGAAGCCACTCACAGCTGCACCAAGTTGGGGAGGGAAGTGAGCCACGGTGGAACATTGCCGCTGAGCTTGTTCCCCGACAACAACCTGCAACTCAACATAACGGCATTGCTTGCTCACACATGTCACTTCCTAAGGTTGTGGTCATCGTTCAGATTGTTCACAAACAAAACACCCGACTGTTTCATTTCTTGAGTCCACGCGAAATCACTCAACCTGAATCTTTGGACAGCTGAGTACTCGAGCGGAATCCAACGTTCTAAAAAGGAGGATTAAAAAAGGGATATGAGGATGGGACTTGGAAATGGGCTTTGAGAAGGGGGGTGCAGTGCATTGAACAACACCAAAAACCATAGCAGCATGTGTACTGATGACGTCCTGAGGGGAGTTCCCGTTGCCACTGCCACCAAGATCGCGTATGTTGTGCAACCGGATTGCATGAGACAGCATTCTGCCTTCAACGCAACCCCTCGGGGGACTACGCAATACGGTGCACCATTCCTGCCTCTTCTTTCCAACTCCACACCAAAATGTGGCTTGATCTGCAAGTTGGCTGCATGGAGCAGGGATCCGTGGATGGTCTGGATCCAGAGCCTCTAAAAATGTGGACAAGGCTCCCTGCTCTTGCTCTCAGCTGTCTGGAGCACTTGCTACGCTTCTACCTGGAGCCAACCACCCTCTCACCATTTGGTTAGAAGGCGAGCACGCAAAGGATGCAACAAAGCGGGAGGGTGACGCTCGGGAGCCCATCTGCCCTGGAAAGAAAAAAGTCGTCTTTTGCCTCGGGATTGAGTTGTTGGCCAGTTCTTTCATGGCCGTCTTGTAACGCCCAAATACTGAATTTCATTTGCAGATGTCAGACTCCAGGAGGAGGCTCCAACTAAGAGGGCCAGGGTCCCACCCCTGTTCTGCCATCCGTCCACAGCAGCCCCTCTTCTCTTTTCTTCCTTGATGGGATGGAAAGACCCATATATGGAAGGTGACAAAGTTGTCCTCACAGCTCAACTTCACCTTGGAGGAAAGAGGAGGGACTCCCATGTGGAACTTGTATGTGACAAAGTGGACGCTCAGGGAGGTGCAGACAACTCAGCCCCACGTGCGTTATGGTGTCTGGCAGTGATTCAAGCTGCTGAGTAGCACTTGGCCTGTATTTGGCCATTACAGGCCTGCGCTTTTGCAAACTGGGGTTAAGGTTGTGCACTCTGGCATGCGGAGCGATGGGGGGCTTGAAGCCAGACTAATGAAGGCTCCTCCTGCCTCTGCCGCCATCAGTGTGAGACAACGGAGGACTTTGAAGGGCGTTGTAGCAGGTCAGTGGAAGATTCCAACGCCTTTTGAACGCTGGAATTGGGTGCCAACGCACTATCATCTGCCTTGCATGTATGGTACACATGACCTGGCGACGACCAGCTTCTGCCCAAGGACCATAGGAACACGTGCTGCACCATTGTTTGCAAGGTCATTGACCTTTCTGCACTTTTGCGATGTGGACGCTTGACCCAGTAGCCAATGTTGTGCAGCAGTTTCTGACCATGTGATCTTGCCCGAGAGCCAACGCTCTCTTCAGTCAACCCTTCCATGTTTGCAGTGGCGTGCGCTGAATTTTGGCAGCCTCCTCCAGCCCTGTTGCGGCCGTGGCCTATTGGCCCTCATTGTTGAAAAACAATGAAAACATGTGGAAAGCACAAGAGGTACACATAATCAACCCAAATCTATACACTCCACAATCAGTGTAACAAAAAGTGTATTCCTGTATCCATGCATTCCCTTTTTTCTGTTTTCTTTTTTTTTTAATTTGAACTTATGAATGAGAAGGAACATGCATACGCCGCCCCTGACCGGCACAACATCGGGGTATGAAAGCATGCAAACGCCACCACCCACGGCACAATGAGGTGTAGATGAAAAGCAGGAAAACAAAAGTCAATGATTGAATAGACTCTCCTCGCCATCCAACGGCATAGTGTAGCAATGTTCCGACAGCATAAGAGGGCCAATAGGCCACGGCCGCAACAGCTCAACCGACGCAACACTGCCCAACGTCCAGTCCAGATCACCAGGCCACAAGCCGAAGTCGCGAAGCACACAACACTGCTGCCGAGTCCCCGCAACGGAGAGCTGTTGCGCAAACAAGGACACCGCCCGCGCCGACCAACCCGGCTGGTCAGCCTCACTACGACTGCCCTAACCCCTCTCCAGGCACAACGCCGCCAACCAACGGACAAAGCACCAACAATCCAGGCCAAGACCGCCGAATGTTTCACAAGCCACCTTGCACAGCCGGTACCCCGGCTGCTGCGGGGAGAGCCTGCCTCTCCTCCTTCACCTTGTCCGACTGGGCGTTCGCCGTGGTGACGTCCACCACCCACACCGTGCCCTGGGCCGAGTCAAACACAAGGACATCCAGTCGGAGCCCCCCCGGCAACAACCCCTACGGGTCCACCATCACCTGGGAGGAATGCTCCCGGCAAGTGTCCACCAACTCGTCTCGGATGGCATGGTCGATGTAAATAATCGGCTTAGACCCCGCACGGTGCGTGACATCCACCGGCAGGAGCTCATGACCGCCATGGATGGAGAGGTATCCAAGTCGCAGACCCAACCAAAGCTGGGCGTGGAGGCGGAAGACGGCCGGGGCCAGGTAAAGGCGATCGCCAGGACCCACAGGTCTCGCCTGAAGCCAGAGAGCCGCCCCTTTTTTCTTTATCCCTTTTAAATTTTATTGATGAGAAGGAACATGCAAAAGCTGCCCCTTACTGGCACAGCATTGGGGTATGAAAGCATGCCAACGCCGCCACCCATGGCACAAGAAAGTGGAGAGGAAAAGCAGGGAAAGAAGCATCAAGAACTGAGGAGACTCCTCGCTGTCCAACGGCATAGTGTAGCAAAGGTCAGATAGCGTAAGAGGGCCAAGGGGCCACGGCCGCAGCAGCTTAACAGGCGCGACACTGCCCAACGTCGGGTCCAGACAACCACGCCACAAGCCGAAGTCGCGGAGCACATGACACTGTTGCCGTATCCATGCATCTCTCAATAATCATAGACATGAATGCATGTGAATAGAGCCCATAGAAACCTTCCTTATCAAGCGTGGAAGACCACAGATGTTTCTATGAGATAAAAAAGTTTTGGTGAACAATTGATGTTCACTTTTCTGTTCACTTCTCAATACACTTTCTTGTACACAGTTTCAAGGGTGAGGTGATTAGTTGTATATAATATGACGCACAGATACATAAGTTTGGTTGTGTTGGCGAGAGAAGTGGGAAGCGGCCCACTGAACATGTTGCGCTTGAGGGACCTGCACAGCACAACCAGTTCACCTATACAATCATAACAATGGCAAGCTATTGTCCTTTCCTTGGAAAGTTGTTGCACATGACTAAAAGACATCAAAGTGGGGGAACCACTTGTACCATCTTATCACATTGCGGGTTGACAAGATCAAGGTCCACTTGATCCTGATTTGTTTTGCTTTCGATTGTTGACCCTCAATGTCTTTGATTCATGAAATGAATTCCACAAAGGCGATGTTAACTGCGAGGGTTGCAGAACAAGGACAGAAAAGCCGATCAAACTGGGCGCATAAGTCACGTGATCACAGAAAAGAGGCAGCTCTAAATCACTGACGCTATGCGCAACGTTGGAGATCTTACACTATGTTCAGCAACTCCTTGAGGCCACTCAGTCCAGCAACTCTATGCAAGAATTCTATGCTGCAAATCAACGCAGCAACTCTAACCAGCAACTGAATGCTGCAACTCAACGCAGCAGCTCTAGTCAGCAACTCCATGCTGCAACTCATTGCTGCAACTCAATGCAGGAGCTCTAATCAGCAACTCAATGCAGGAGTTCTAACCAGCAACTCAACGCTGCAACTCAATGCTGCAAGCAACTCAATGCAGGAGGTCTGCCATTTAGGGATTGTTCAACTGGTTGGAAACTGTTGCCTCGTACACAAATTTTCCTGCACTTACAGTTGTAACTCACTTGGAAGTCCTGCTATTGGATAGGCATTGCCATGGGGATATGCCATTGCCTATCCCAATACTATGAGTGAAAGACTCCCAGGTAGGATATCAGTATTCAAGACCAGAGGTGGAAGTCGGCCCTTGTGGACTGTGCGGAGGGCCACCAACGCTGACTTCACCTTACACGAGAAGTATCAATTGAATAGAAAATCCCTCTCACCGCCTCGTTCCTTGGCCAGACCGCGGCTCTTGCCGCTCAGGTCGGTGGCTGTCCACCACGACCTTGGTCTTCCTCATCGTCACGCGGGCATCAGCCTCACGGCTGATGCCCGCGTGCACCAAGACCAAGGTCCTGGTGGACAGCCCCTTCTTCGGCCCTGACCGCCCCAAGTTCCTGGGCCCCCTGTCCGGCGAGACCCCCTCTTTCCTGACCGGTGAGTTCCCCGGCGACTATGGCTGGGACACCGCCGGTCTGTCCTCGAACCCCGAGATGTTCGCCAAGAACAGGGAGCTGGAGGTGATCCACGCCCACTGGGCAATGCTCGGTGCCCTCGGCTGCATTTTCCCCGAGCTGCTCGCCAAGAACGGCATGTCCTTTGGTGAGGCCGTGTGGTTCAAGGCCGGCGCTCGGATCTTCTCCGAGGGTGGCCTTGACTACCTCGGCAACCCCAGCCTGATCCACGCCCAGTCCATCCTGGCCATCTGGGCTTGCCAGGCCATCCTCATGGGCGCCGTTGAGGGCTACCGCATTGCTGGCGGCCCCCTCGGTGAGGTTGAGGACCCCCCGTACCCCGGCGGTGCCTTCGACCCCCTGGGTCTGGCTGACGACCCCGACACCGCCCTTGAGCTGAAGACCAAGGAGATCGAGAACGGCCGCCTCGCCATGTTCTCCATGTTCAGCTTCTTCGTCCAGGCCATCGTCACCGGCAAGGGCCCCCTTGAGAACCTGTCTGACCACTTGGCTGACCCCACCGCCAACAACGCCTGGGCCTATGCCACCCAGTTCATCCCCGGTGCTTAGATGCTGTGTTGTAAATTCTTACATTTCATATAACTAAGCACTTACATTCAAAAAAAAAATTCCCTCTCCTGACGTCAGTCAGGAGAGGGACGATGTGCGGTCTCACGGCACTGTACTGGTGCCAACCATCCTGCGGTTTGTACAACTTTGAAACATAGTGCAATCAAATGCAATTCGAAAGTTGAGACATTCTGCAGGATGTAGTCATCTCCAGTGTTTTGCAGCATGTTTTCCTCCCTAGTGTTTTGCAGGATGTTTTCATGTCCAGTATTTTGCAGTATGTTTTCATCTCCAGTGTTTCGCACCATTTTTTCATCTCCAGTGTTTTGCACCATTTTTTCATCTCCAGTGTTTTGCAGCATGTTTTCATCTCCAGTGTTTTACAGCATGTTTTCATCTCCAGTGTTTTGCAGCATGTTTTCATCTCCAGTGTTTTGCATCATGCTTTCATCTCCAGTATTTTGCACCATCTTTTCATCTCCAGCGTTTTGCAGGATGGACGACAACTCACACGCTTATGAGACCCGCCATGTTTTGGAAGAGGCTTGCTGGAATTGTGCCGTTCAACTGACAGTTGGAAAGTGACCTGTTGTGTCATGCCCGCGCAATCAGGAATGCTCGGATCACTGCTCTTGAATTTGAAATCTTTCAGAGGGTCGGAGTCAAAAATCGGACTGCCATCCAACAGCTTGTGCGATCAACCACTGCTGTGTCATTTCGTTTGAAAACCTGAAAGCCATGGCATGCAAGTTTAAGCCAGTCATCATGAGAGCTCGTCCTCTATCGACTCTGACCGAATTCTTGTGTAGGAAATGAGAAGTCCATCCAACCTCATGGTCCCTCTGAGGGACTCCCTCATAGCAATGGTCTGCTTTCGGTTCAAGGAATTTTTCCTGCTTGCTCTGACCAGCCCGCCTTCAAGCCCGCTCATCCATCCGTCTGACCATTTGCCAGCCTGCAAGCCTGCCCGCAGGCTCGGCTGCCCCTCTAGCCACCCACCTGCCTGCCCCCCCACCCTCCCAACCGCCAGCCAAGCCACTGAGTCTTTAAAAAAATTGCTAATTTCCACATTTTGGGGACCAAATTTCTGGCTGAGTTTTGTTTCGCCCTTTTTTTTTGCTGTTAAAATCTTTACTTAACAAAAATCCCTTTCTCTCTCTGATCCTTTTTTTTTTTAACAAGGAATATCTTGGTTGATGAGAATGAACATGCAAATGCCGCCCCTGACCGGCACATCAACGGGGTATGAAAGCATGCAAAAGCCGTCACCCACGGCATAAGAAGATGAAGAGGAAAAGCAAGGAAACAAGCGTCAACGACTGAGGAGACTCTCCTCGCCATCCGACGGCACAGTGTAGCAAAGGTCAGACAGCGTAACAGGGCCAAGGGGCCATGGCCACGACAGCTCAACAGGCGTGACACTGCCCAACACCGGGTCCAATCCGCCACACCACAAGCCGAAGTCGCAGAGCACATGACACTGCTGCCGAATCCTAGCAACGGAGAGCCGCTGCGCAAACAAGGACACCACCCACGCCGACCACCCCGGCTGGTCCGCCTTGCTACGCCTACCCCGACCCCACTCGAGGCACAACGCCGCCAAACGACGGATAAAGCGCCAACAATCCGGGCCAAGGCCGCCGAAGGTCTCACAAGCCAGCGTGCCCAGCCGGTACCCCGGCAGCTGCGCAAGGGTGGCCCTGTAGTGCTTCTCCTTCACAGCCTCGGCCGCCGGAAGAGCCTGCCCCTCCTTCACCTTGTCCAACTACGCATCCACCGTGGTGACGTTCACCACCCACGCCGTGCCCTGGGTTGAGTCGAACACAAGGACATCCGGTCGTAACCCCCCAGGCAACAAGCCCTCCGGCTCCACCATCGCACGAAGGGAATGCTCTCGGCAAATCTCTGCCAACTCGTCCCGGATGGCATGGTGGACGCGAACAATCGGCCCAGACCCCGCACGGCCCGTGACATCCGCCGGAAGGAGCCCATGACTGCTATGGATGGAGAGATAACCCAGTGGTAAACCCAGCTAAAGCTGGGCGTGGAGCCGAAAGTCGGCCGGGGCCAAGTAGAGACGATCACCAGGGACCGCAGGGCTGGCTTGAAGCCAGAGAGCCGCCCCGCGAGACCCCACCGCCGAGCACCTCTGCACCATAGCCTCACACGCCTGGGGAACAACCGAGCCCCGACCATCTCCACCTCCTCCAACCACTGCAGACGTTGGTAATGGAAGTAGGACAGGCTGAGCTGCTGGTACAACCCCCGACCAGCGCACTGGCGAAGGATCTCTAGCGGGGGCAAGCGCGCGACGATGGAAGCAGGCAGGTGCTCTACAGCATCCTCCCAAAAAGGACACAACAACTCCATCTCACGAGCCGCAGGCAGGTAGGGGCCAAAGAGGTCATGAAGAGAGTGGAGTAAGGCCGCAGAATAGCACGCGTAGGTGAGGTGCGCCCTCAGAGTCGCTGCAAAAAGGCCCATGCCCCCAGCGTCGAACGGCAACTGCGCCTGGAGCCGGGCCAACCCCTGCAAACCGCCAGCTCTCTCTGATCTTTGTGCCAGTGAACCAGTTTTTGCCGGTACTTAGTTGCACTTTATTATATTTTATATTTTTAAGAGGGTAAGTGTATGTTTTGTTTACAAAGAGGAATCAAATCAGTGTAGAGAGACAGNTGCTTTCCCCACTATCTGCCGGTACAGCTTTCTTCACCGGTGGCACAAAAACTGGATCCCTTCCAACACCAGCACGAAGCATTGCTGCACGAGCCTTCCCTGCTGTGGGCAGCTCGCGTGCGACACCATCGTTTTCCCTCTCCACCTCAGCTGCCAACCCCGCAGCCAACACCCTATCTTCATCCTCCATCTTCTTATCCGCTACCCCTGGAGTCCACTCCTTATCCGCAGAACCCTCGTCCCCTTCATCACCCTCATCACCCTCGCCAACGTCCGCACTTCCCTCACAAGTCCTTTTCCTCCTTGCTCCCGCCCCTCCTCTTGATGCTGCCCCTCCCTTCTCCCGCCCCCCCTTGCCGCTGCCCCCCTCTCGGTCTTCCCCTTCCCTACCTGCTGCCTGCCTCTTCGTCGCACCCGCCCCCACNTGGGGTCAGACTTCGCGACTGTGAACTTGATGTTACCCGACAAGGCCTTGTAAGACTTCTGGTTCTCCTTCGCCAACTCCTCCTCGTCACCAGCACCACCGGCAGGCAGGGCGACGGCATTGTCGTAGCCAGTGGAGCCACCGCGGCCCTTGGGGTCAAGGAAGGTGGCACCGCGGTATGAGGGCACGGTGAAAGAGCCACCGAAAGCCTCAGGGGGTCCCTGGGCAACAAGCTCCTTAATGGTGAAGAGGAAAGGAACCCTCTCACCACCCGGCAGCTGGACAGTGACGGCGGCGTAGTCAATGCCATCGACCTCAGTGAACTTCAGGGTGCCGTCGGAACTGACCTCAAGAGGGCCCTCAATCTCGTCCAGGGTGTAGGTCAACCTGGTCATGAGCTTGGTCTGTTGGAAAGCAGAGCCCTCGCCCTTGAACTGACCCTCAGACTTCACGGTGAAGGATGTGGGCTCGAGGCACAGCTTGGTGACCTGGTACTTGCCGGCCTTGAAGGCAAAGCCGTCAGCGCCACCAGCAATGATGGGGCACTGTTTGGCAATTCCGGTACCCTTCACCTGGTTGTACTCGAGAGTCTGGAGCTGGTCGAAAGTGAGGCGGGGAGCTTCGGCGTACGCAGCCGAGGCGACGAGGGCGGACGAGGCGAGTGCCACGGCTGCGGCCTTGCCGGCATCTGCGCACTTCTGGATGAAGCTGCGCACGTTCTCCTCGGCGGAGCAGGACACCTTAGCCGCCACGTTCTTCACGCCGAAAGCCTTGGCGACGGGGGCCGCCTTCAGAGACTTAGCGCCCTCGAGCTTGGGGGCCACCAGGGCGGTGGTCTTGACGGCGGACATGGTGGCGGAGGCCATGGCTGCTGTCGAGAGCTACTGTCTTTTGGAAGAGAATCACAGGTTGCACTTTATTTTCACCGTATTGTGCCGTGATGGCGGCGACTTTCATACCCCGCTGATGTGCCGGTCAGGTGCGGCATGTTTCTTTGTTCATTATTTTAAAAAAAAAAAATCCCATTTTAACCTCTCCTGCCATCCCACTGCAAAGCACCCCAAGCCCCGCCAGAAAGAAAAGAAATGACCGAAAGTGGACCGCGTGAGGCGTCCGGTCACCTCGCGCGGAAGGCCGCGATGGTCGAACACTAAACTGTCGCGGCACTCAAACGCTCGCATGCAGCGAGCAGGAGAGCAGCAAAAGGCAGAGTAGCGAACGCCAGGACAGTGAACAACAGCGCAACGACCGGCAGAGCAGCGGACGGCAGAGCAGCGGACGGCAGAGCAGCGGACGGCAGAGCAATGGTCGGCAGAGCAGCGAACAGCAGCTCCGCCTTAGCAGCTTAGCAGCTTGCTGTGCCTCCTTTTGACAGGCGGCTTCTGTCGCAAACCCCTGCATGCAGCCCCCTTCAAACAGCAACAGCAAGCAAAAGAAATGACGTACAAATTTCGTCAATTTCTAGGATTTCTCTAACCAAAATTTCAGCTGCATTTCGCTGGGCAAAATTTTCGCTCCACCCAAATTTTGA
>SZWC01004870.1:146617-159829 GCA_023375785.1 Penium margaritaceum | reverse complement strand
GTGTATGGCTCTGGTGATGGTGTAGCTAGGGCAGGTGGTGGACACTCTTCACACACGGAAACGACTGGTGATGCGCCAGGTGATGCCGGTGCGTCGACTGGGTAGAAGGAGGGTGAGGAAATTGCAGGCAACACGACTGGTGACGTAGACTGCACAGGTGGTGTAGGCAAAGCAAGTGGCACCGGTGACTCTGCCGGTGACGCAGGTACAAGAGACAAGATAAGCACTGATGACACGACAGGTGACACGAACTTCCGTATTGCAGGGGATGCTGGCGGAACTTTAGACGTAGGTAGGACACGCGAAGCGGTCAACGCGGGCGGCGTGGACAACGCTAGCGAATCAGCTGGTGGGTGGGATAGACTAGAGGCACCTAGGCTGACCGGGACAGCATCATCAGTCAGTCCACCCTCCCCTAGCCGTGCAATTGTACCACACCTGGGGGAATGCGACCGTGAGATGCCTCCAACGGGCAGGTCTCTGAAGGAGAGAAGCACAAACTCGACCTCTAGGGGGGAATTTGGACCCTTGTTGTTCTGGTGTGAACCAGACACAGGTAAGATAACCCCACACACGCAAAGGTTGGCACGAAATGCGTACCACAGTTCGTACGCCGTGTGTGTGTTCAGGAGGGGACCGTGAGGGATCCTGTTCCAGACCCATGTCATGTAGGCCATGCGCTCGAAGGGGAACACTTCAGGTAAGCCACTATCTACCCGCATAGAGCAAGCTGCATCCTCCATGGTGCGGTTCAAATGCTCAGACACACTGTTTTGCTATGGCATGGCTGGGTTAGAGAGGCTGTGAAACACTCCCATTGCAGCAAAGTAGCGGTCAAAATTGTCTATGTGTTAACCGCCCCAATCAGAACAGAAGTTCTAGAGGGTATGGCCGGACTGACGTTCGGCCATGACAAGCCATGTGCGCACAACAAGCGCAACATCGTTTTTCAGTCGAAGACTGAAGGCCCACNGGGGGGGGGGGGGGGGGGGGGTCCCAGGATATCAGAGTGAATGAGCTCAAGGGGCTTGAGAACCCATGAGTCGGACAGAGGGTAGGTGGCGCGGTGCATCTTGCCCTGTGCACATTGCAGGCAATTGGTCTTGGGCGGTGCCTCAAAGGACGTTGCGTCAAGACCAAGCGCAGGTTGGATGCGAATCAGATGATCTACAACATGCAAGTGGACATGGCACAAGAGTCTATGTAGTAGACATTGATGCCCATGCGTCATCATGTCTATAAAAAACACTCAGGCAGTGGGGGATGCACTAATGGTGCTCAACGTGGGGTAGTTGGAGACATGGTACAAGTCCCCCACTGTCTTGCCACTGAGCACCACTTCAGTAGTGGCGCAAACAGATACACTGACATCCTCACTTGTGAATACCACACTGAGACCCATCCGTGTGCAGGCACGTCCACACAGCAAGCTGAGTTCTACGCCAGGCACATAGAGCACGTTTGAAATGTAAAACGGCCCAGACGATCCATGGAATTGCATAAAACCTTCACCCTTCACAGGACCCTCATGCCTANTCTACAACATGCAAGTGGACATGGCACAAGCGTCTATGTAGTAGACGTTGATGCCCAGGCGACATCATGTCTATAAAAAACACTCAGGCAGTGGGGGATGCACTAATGGTGCTCAACGTGGGGTAGTTGGAGACATGGTACAAGTCCCCCACTGTCTTGCCACTGAGCACCACTTCAGTAGTGGCGCAAACAGATACACTGACATCCTCACTTGTGAACACCACACTGAGACCCATCCGTGTGCAGGCACGTCCACACAGCAAGCTGAGTTCTAGGCCAGGCACATAGAGCACGTTTGAAATGTAAAACGGCCCAGACGATCCATGGAATTGCATAAAACCTTCACCCTTCACAGGACCCTCATGCCTAGTAGCCGCAAACACAGACTTCACAGAGCCAACAAGACCAAGGACCACAAAATCACGGTGACGACATGTCATGTGATGGGTGGCACCCGAATCTAGGATCCAAGTGGCCTCCGTCACACGCTTGGGCGACGTGACTGAACAGCTGCCAACAGTGCAGACGATGGATTGGGGTGATTCAGCAGACGACTGCTAAGTCGTACAGGAAAAACACGTACTTGCGATACATCAACCCACGAAAATTTGTCGTGACTTGTGCATACTGCGGCAAAGACAGCGGATAGACTAGCATCATCACGTACGACAAACAACTTCACAAACTCAACAGCACACTATGCCCCACCGCCACCATCACGACTACACGTCACAGACTTGACAGACCCAAGAGTGGAACCCCTCGACTCAGTCAATGCACTCGCATCTCCCTGAGTGGTAAGTCGGAGAAGCTGGCGTAGCTCGGCGATTCACAAGCCTGGGTCGCCAGCTGCTACTCCATAGGTGTCAGGCAGTTGGCCCTATCTTTGGCTGCATCAGCTCTAGTTGGTAACTGTGTGTAAGTTGCTGTAGTGGTGTGGGTGTAGGCATGCTCACACTGCTCGAACGCCTGTCTCATTCCTTGCACTATCTTCGTCCAGTTCTTCGTGATCTTGTACTCCGTGTAGCGATGCATTCCCCTACAATTATAACATGCCCACTGTTGTTCCCGAGTCGGCCTCAAAGCCATTTGGTCCTTGCCAACCTTGCCATCCGTCCTGTTGTTCTTTTTCTTCTTCCCTTGAATTGCTGCAACTGAGCCACCTACTGTTGTGGTTATCGTCGTTGGTAGCGACGACAGGAGGAAAGCGGGAAGGTGCGTGATATCTGTACTACTCTGACAGTTGCGGCTGACGGGCCATGACAGGCTTCATTTGTTGCTCTAACTCCTGCCACGTGTAGGAAGTGCCTTGTGGCCCATGACAAGAGGAGGCCTCTGTCGCCAATCTCCTGAATGCTGCTCAGGCTGAAGTCGTCGAAGGTTTTGGCGTACTCATGCCCAACACCAATCTGATGGTGTTGAATGCCATAAANTGGCCCGGCCCATTCTTCCCCAGGGCCTTGTAGAGCCGCATTGTCCGCCGCCACTAGTTGGTTGGCCCCTCGTGTCCGCCCTGTTGAAGGGATTTGAAGTCTGACAGATGCTGTGATGTTGTTGCCATGGTAGCGCCTTCAAAAAGAGTGGTCGTCAGCTTTCATGCTTCAAGAAGATCAGCTCTAGCTCCGGTGCGGGGATCACCAAGGAAGGGTTTGAATTCGAGGGTGTACTCCTCTGGGACGGCCTTCAGGAGACCATAGGCGTCGTGAGCGGCGGTTGCCACCTGCTGGGGGTGTGTAGTCTGGCATTAAATGGTGTAGTACGGGTACAACCTCTCAGTGACTACCCACATATGGAAACGTGGCTCTCACGTGGTGTAGCTGTCGGCCTGCCAATAGGCGGGAGGTTGTCGGACGGATCAGCATCGAACGTTCCTAACGCTGCATCGACATCGGCTGTAACTGTACTCTCGACTGTCATTTTGCCCTTCCGCACTGCATCACGGATCTGCTTCTGCTGTTGTTGCTGCTGTTGCTGCGGCTACTGCTGCTCTGGCTAGTCTTCATCACGAAACAGTTTGAACAAGTCAGCCATCTTCTCGGCCCTCTGTTCAGCCTGCTGAGCCTGCTGATTGCGTAAACCACAAGCCAACGAGCAAGGGGTAGACGGGGATTTGTCCTGCGTCATGCCCTGTGTGTCGTAGAATATACCAAAGGCAGCAACACCAGCGTCCATAGTGGAGCCGGCATTGCCGACTACGACAAGTGTGTCCTTGGGCATGGAACTGCGTGAGGTGCCTCAAGTGTGCACCACAGTTACTGACAATGATGTTGAGTGATGAACGTTGCTGAAAAAATTTAGCAGCATTCACCCCGTCCCAGTGGGTGTGGAACGTGTGAGGAGGCCTTTTTCAGGCTGAATTCCAATGCCAAAGGATCCCCCCACACTGCCGAACAATTTCTGTAGCGTTTCCCCCGCCCCAGTGGGCGTGGGAAACGTGACAAGGCCTTTTCAGCCTAAAAGCTGCCGTTGGACCCCCCCACGCTGCCAAAAAAAATCGGCAGCGTTTCCCCTAACCTTGTGGGCGTGGGAAATCTGGGATAGGTTGTGAGGCTGCCTGTGGGTACCTGAACCACCCCCGCCCAACCTAGGAAGAGAGGGGAGCCCAGCTAGAAAGGGGAAGGGTAGACCAAAGAGGATTTGAAGGCTGCTGCTGCTATTGCTGCTGCTGCTGCCGTCATCCTTGTCGCTGCAATGTAGTGTCGCTTGCTGATGTGGCTGGTTGGTACTCCAGCCCACTGCTGCAACCCCCTTTGCCACTGCTGTCACGACAGCAGCCGTGAGTGCTACTGCTATCCGTCGCTTCAATCCGCTACGGCTGCTGGCTGCTACTCCTGCTGCACACTACTGCACACCGCCGCCACTGTAACCAATACTCTGGGTAGCCACAAGTGACGTTGTTCAGCCATTGCTGCAGCTAAGCCAGTGCAGCCGCTGTCCACTATTGCTGCCATAGCTGAGCAACTGTCACTGGTTGGTACTGCTGCTGGCTACTATTGCCGCACGCTGCTGCCGTTGCCGCTACCGTTGTCGCCGCTGCTCCGCGCAGTTGCCGCTGCCACTACTATTCCGCACAGTTGTGCGGTCAAAATGAGCTAGAAACATGGTAGTGATGAGTTACGGCTTCTTGAACCCGATGGGCAACATCAGCGGCAGCGGCAGTGGCGCAGTGGCTCATGCAAAACGGACGACGCCCGGGTTGTGGGATGCCGGCCGTCTGGCAGCGCTCACTGAGAAAACACTGCCTGCCAGAAGGTAGGTTTATTTTCTGATTGGCTTAGAAAATGAGTAACCAGCATTACATAGCTGGGGGGAGCTAGAATTTGGAGTGGTCTCCCATTGTTGCTTATTCTCAGTTCTTCATCAGTCATTTCCAGTTTTCAGCTATTGTTTGGTCCTCACTTTGGTTCGCGCAGTTCTGAGGAACAAACACCAGAGCTCTCAGACTTAGGCTCTGGTGCAACAGACTGAGGGGGCAGCTTAAGCAACAAGTGTGGGTTCCCGCACGCTGCATCAACAACGTTGTTGCCCCAACCTGCATCTGTAAGAGTTTTCAAAGCTTGGTATCAAAGCCAGAGCGTTGCAGAAATAACAGAACACTAGCACACAGGTCTAGTAAACGCTGTTGGTCCCCAAAACACGTCCGTGCAGGGGAAATGCTGTTGGATTTTTTCTGACAGCGTTCACCCGCCGGATGGCGTCGTCAAGACACTCCTGACGCGGGGGACATGCTGCCGAAATGTTTCAGCAGCACTAACCCCACGACGTTGCTAACGTTGGTGGACGCGCGGCGGGCACGCAGAACTGTCGTTTGAGCGGCCTTGACCACGCGGCGACGACACTAGGAAAGTGACAGTGCTGCTACCAGCACGGTAGCAGTAACACCAGCAGGCAACAAGCATAGCAGCGTGTAGCAAGCAACAAGCAGCAAGCAGAAGCAGTAGCCGGCAGCAACAGCACGAGCGGGCAGCGGCAACAGCCAACAACAACAGCATCAGCATGCAGTAGCAGTGAGCAGCCAGTAGCAGCCGGCAGCAGTAGCAACATCGGGCAGCTACACCAGCCGGCAGCAACAACAGCAACCTGCAGCATCATCGAGCAGCAGCACTAGCCAGGAAAAATAGCAGCAAGCAGCAGCCAGCAGCAGCAACTACGGCAGCTTCTGGCTATAGCAGCAGCAGCCGCCGCTCGCAGCTCGCTACTCACAGCGAGCTTAAAGCTTGCAGCCTGTAGCGAGCAACGAGCTGCCAGCTTGCTGCTTACAGCTTGCAGCTCATAGCGAGCAGTGAGCTTGCTGTTCGTAGCTCGCAGTGAGATGTGAGCAGAGACAAAAAATCAAATGCACACACACACACACACACACACACACACACACACACACACACACACACACACACACACACACACACACACACACACACACAAATTCCCCATCCTGACAAGTGGCCTTGGTACAGCAACAGCGACCACCACAGCCACGACAGCAGCTGTGGCAGGTGTAGTAGCACCAACAGCACGTAGTAGCTTAGCACCAGTAGCAGCAGCAGGTGCAACAAAAGCAGTAGCAATAGCATCACCAGCAGTACCAGCAGCAACAATAGCACTAGTAGCAGCAGCATCAGCAGCAACAGCATCTACAACAGCATCAGCAAAAACAACAGTAGTATTTATTGCAGCGGCAACAGCAACACCAAAAGTGGTAGAAGCAACAATAACAGCAGCAGCAACAGCTCTACAGCTCATGTAAAAGTGAAGGCAGCAACAACATGACAGCCGTCGCTGACATCAGCCATACTCGGCTGACGTCACTACTGATGTCACTGCTAATATCAACAACAACCAAAAAACAATCTACAACAGTAATCTTTCAGATAACGCAGCACTTGCTGCTGACATCAGCCACACCAAGCTGACATCACTGTTGACATCAGTAGCATACAGAAAAAGGAGGGTTAAAAACGGAAACCATGGTAGAGGATGGAAAGGGGTCCTCCTCTGTTGGATGGCCCCCCTTCCTGCAACACACGCAGAAGTTGCAATAGCAGCAGCAATAGCACCAACTGCCACCGCTGTAACAACAACATGAACGACAGTAGCAACAGTAGCAACATCAGCCGCGATAGTAGTAACAGCCACAACATCAGCAGTAGTAGCAGCCGCGAGAGCAGCAACAACCACAGCAGTACTAGCAGTAGCAGCAGCAGCCAAATCAGTAGCAACAATGATAGCAGTAGCAGCAACAGTAGCAGCCACAGTGCAGCAGCAGCATTAGGAGCACCAGCACCCAGCACGCTCTTTTGCTAGTCATGCTGGCTTGACAGACCCCCTTGCTGCATTGTGCCAGTAGCTCAAAACGCCGACGCTACAGCTAGCGGCATTACAGCAGCTCGCACAACTGCTGCAGTAGAAGACACAACAACTGCATCGGCAGCCACCGCAGCAAAAGTAACAAAACTAGCAAGCACCTTCAATCTCACCAGAAAATCTCAGAATCAACGTCCAGACATCACACACGGCTTTTCGAACATCGGAAGCACTAGTATAGCCACCGGGTCTCCTCGTTGCACCGGTACAGTCCACCGGGTGCGCGGGTCTCAACCCACCGAGAAAACTCTCCTAGCTCCTGACAAGCCCACAGGGCTGCCGAAACACATCGACCGCGTCTCGCCGGCGCTATCGTACGTGCTAGAGAAGTCTCCCGACACTCCGAAGGCCTGTCGTGTCCTCACGCTCTCCTCCACCATATACCCCCAATGTGGGTACATGGGTATGTTGAAGTTCGTTGGCCACTCACAACTCTGTGCCCTCTTGCCTCTCACATTATGCACACACACATGTACATATTAAACGGACCATGGGATCACCTGGGGAGCTGACTGGCGCGTCTATGCTGGTTGAAGCCATCGACGTCCCCAAGCTGCTAATGGACCCAGTGGTGCCCTCTGGCACTCACATGACTATTGCATGATTTCTTCATGACTCCTGTGATGCGGTAGATGCTAGGGCCCGTACAATCTCACTGCCGTGCCTTGCATCGTATTCACTTGTTTGCATGTGATGGGGGAGCTGCATTTTCCCGGGTGCTGATCCTTAGGGGGCCACCGTGCCGGTCTTGGCTGTGCATTGGTGAGTAGCCGCCCTCGGTTAATTCCAAGTGGTCGGGCTCGACCCCCGGGTGGCGGTGTGTGCTCGCTTGGGCGTGATGCCCGTGGCGAGTGCANGCTCACCGGTTTCTAAGTGACGCTCGCTCCCCCTTACCTCTTGTCTCGGTGTGACCTTGAACTTGGAAAACAAGTTGCCGCATCCATGGCGTGTCTTCTGCGTTCGTGCTTGCGATGTAACCATGCATCCTCACACCTGGACAAGCTAGGCTAGCAACTTCCTAGCAACTACTGGTATCAGAGCAATGAGGATCCAATCCCACTGCTCGTCGATCCTGGTCCTTGAACTTCGGCGGCCCACTTCTCCCATGGGCCATACATCATAGTAGCGGGCACTCTGCACCGTTGCCGGCCGTCTCTTCGGCCTGAGGCAACAAGACAGTCAGGCGCTGCTGCCCTTGTTCTCGGGCAGCTGTGGAGCCACTCTTGCTGCTCCCCTCAGCTTTTCTCGGCCCTCGTTGCCCTCAACTGCTCTCGGTACCCAACTGCTCTTGCAGCTGCTCGCAGCCGCTCTCTATCTCAGCAGCCCCTCTTGGCTGCCCTCGGCTGCATTCGACGCCCCCGTTGTTCTAGGGTATCCCTCCTGACCTCTCTCGGGTATTGTTCACTCAGCTGCGCTCTAGGCTGCTCTCTCAGCCATTTCTGATCTCTCCGCTGTTGCCCGCGGCTGCACTCGGGTGCCCGAGACTGCACGCGCTCGCACTGTCTCATTTCCACGCTTCACGAGCAAACCTACACACTCTCGCAACCGCCCGTGGATCACTGTGCTTCTTAGCACATCATCTTGCACTTCTTCGCACTCCTATCACCTTCACATCCGCCACTCTGGATTCACCACCACTGAACATACACCCACACGACGACACCCCACTCTGGTTCCGTATGCTGGACACCGACTACTGGCAAGAGGAGCTTGCTGACATCGCTGAGAGGGAGGCACTTGCACATGAGGAAGAGATTCACGCGTACGTCTACACCGTGGACAACCTCCCACCATCGCCGCCTCATCCCTCCACTATGCAACCATCTGGTGGCAGCTTACCAACCGCCGCCTCTTCTACATCCAACACTATCGTCGGTCCGTCGTCCACTACACCAGCATCTGCAGAACCAGCACCTACACCGGAGATCCCTGGTGTCGTCCCTGCTCTCCCAGTGCACGCACACTCCATTGGCTTGACTGGGGCCATTCTTGACGCTGCAGCAGGGCTTGCGGCCACCTTTGCTGCCACCGCTCGTGCTTGCAAGGCCCCTATACAGACTGCACTGGGTCGAGCAACAGACGCCTACACGCACTCAGCAGCTTCCCTGACACTATTTGCTGCTGCAACAGCAAACGTTGCCACTCAGGCTACAGCAACGGCAGCCGCCATTGCCACAGCTCCCTCCTCAGCTACAGACTCCACTTCAGCAGCTGTCAGTTCTATCCGAGCCTCTACGGCGGCAGTTGTCTTGACTCCCACGGGTGGCCCACGGGAACCCACCCCGCACGTCACTACAGGGGTGTTGATTGCGTCTGCATTTGCAGTAGTTGCTGAAGCTTCTGTCACCGGCCTCCTCTGCTTGACTGTGGCAGCTGCAGGCTGGATTGCAATACTCTTCTCCTCAGTAGCAGCGGTGGTGTCTCCCCTCTTCGCCCTGCTGCCCCGTCATTAGTTCGGTGAGCTCATCCCTTGCTTCCCTTCTCTTCTCATGTGTGGTCTCATCTCATCCGTCTCTCTACCATGCCTGGACCAGAAGAGAAGTTAGAGGCCCTCCAGGCCGCTTTTAGTGAGGCTTAGGCCGAGCGCCGCAAGGCACAGGATGAGCTAGAACGCGAGCGTGATGCACAGCAAGAGTTAGCAGCCATAGTAGCCTCATTGGTGCTAGAGCGTCTTTGCACCGTTCCAGCATTTGCATCAGTCATTCCATCTGACAAGTCAGGATCTACAGGCTCCTCAGTGCCACCTGCTAGTGGCGTTGCTAACTTCTCTTCTCCTTCCCACTCAGCCACATCTCGGACGGCTCCACCTGCGCGGCAGAAAGATTTTGAGACACCGCCGTCCCAGTTCACCTCAAAGCTCACCTTCACGTCCTGGGAGACGCGCTTCAGTGCGTGGGCTCAGGGTGAACTGTTGTGGGAATATTACTCGCCTGCTAAAACCTTGTTCGTGTCGCAGCCAGCAGAGGCAGCTCGAGCTGTGTGGGCACTCATCAACGCCGGCCCTGAAAACCTACAGGTTGACATCAGTACGTACAACACCGATCCCATCCGAGGCACCAGTGCAGACCCAGTAGGAGCTTATGCACTCATTCGCCGTCGGAAAACTGTAACTGGTCATGCCGCCCAGAGTGCACTCACAGTAGAATTCAACACAGTGCAGATGAGAGCAGATGAGATAGTAGACAAATACTGGGCCCGCAGTCTGCGTCTTTTGCGCGACCTTGGCAAGGCTGCACCTGGCCCTCTCTCTGCATGTCTCTCCATTGTGGCTGGTCTCATCCCTGAGCTGTCCGACCTGTACCTTCATGTCTCTCAGACAGAGCTTGAGCGCCTTGCCTCTGTCCCTATCCCAGCCGACTCCCCACCAGGGATTGGTCCTCTCTTTGACTTCACTGCTGCACGTCTCACTGACTGGTGGAATGCCCTCCAGAACAAGCGCATTCATCGCGCTGCCATTGCAGTAGTTACCACCTCCTCGCCATTGGCCAGCACCATAGCATCCTCTGCTGTCTCGCCATCTCTGGCCTCTGCTCACTCCACACAGGCTGCTGGCCGCGGGGGAGGCCATGGCTCTGGCTCTCGCCGAGGTGGAGGTCGTGGGGGCAAAGGCCGTGGGGGTGGTCGTGGCGGCAAGGGCTCTGCCACTTCAGCAGCTGACGTCACCTGCTGGAATTGCGGCGCCACTGGTCACTCGGCGCCAAAATGTCCTGCTCCTCATGACGACGCACGCCTCGCCTCCTCCATGCGTGCTCATTGGGCGCGCACTGGTGTTGCCGCTTCCACTGCTGCGGCCGCCATGACAGTTTCCTCCTCCACATCCTCTTCATCTGCCTCAGCCCTTACCATGACATGTGCACCTCTCCAACAAACACCTCCTGCACCCAGCCCCTGGGGATGGGTTCCCCCGCCATCTGGTCCTCCATACTATGGTCCTCCATCTTCACACTACTCCGTTCCTCACTGGAGTCGCGACGATGGCCACTACTCCGACCGTGCCTCTGACCGCTCCTCCGACCGTCCCTCTGATCGTCGCGACGAGGAGCGCAGTCTTGAATGTCGCCTCGCTGAACTTCTACACCTTCGTTCCCAGGGAGGTGAGAGTGTGAGTGGCCAGTGCCGTGTCTCTGTATGTGAGTCGGATGTCACTCTTCGTGGGTCCGCATCGGGTGGTGTGCAAGGGGGCTTGTCTGATGATCGTCCCTAGATTGAACATTGGCAGTCTCACACGTTCCCTTCCCGTCATGGTCATGTCACTTCCTCCTCTGCCCGTGGCACTGTGGCTGTCTGTTTGGTCCTTCCCTCCACTCGTGCCTCCCCTGGTCTCTGGATCATTGATTCAGGGGCCACCCATCACATGACCTCCTGTCGTACCTCCTTTGTGTCTCTCGAGCCCGTCCAGTCTGTCCGGTCTGTGCGCATAGGCTCAGGCCAGCTGCTCCCTGTCCAAGGTGTTGGTGTCGTTTGATTTGTTGGGCCCGGCGTCACTGTCTACCTGCCCGATGTTCTGTATGTCCTCGACCTTGAGGTCAGTCTTCTCTCTGTGACCACCCTCGACGATCAGGGCATGGACTTCTCGTCCAGTCGTGGCCTTGCTTCCATTTCCCTCCGCTCCTCTGGCCGTGTTGTTCTTCGTGGTGTGCGCTGTGATCGTCTGTTCCGTGTGCCACTCACGTTGCCTTCGTCCTTCGCTGCCTCTGTACTTGTTCATGTCACTCCTTCGCTGTCCCCTGATCATGCTGATCTCTTGCATCGCCGCCTCTGCCACATTCACACTGCCGCGATCCAATGCCTACTTTGCCTTCCACCTGCACACGGTCTTGATCCAGCCACCTTCTCTCCACCCTGCACGTCCACCTGTCTGGATTGTGCCACTGGCAAAATGCAACGCTCACCATTCTCTACCTCTGAGTCCAGTACCTCGCACCCTCTTGACCTCGTCCATGCCAATGTCATGGGTCCATTGCCCCAGGATTTCCTCGGTGGCCTTGGGCGATATGTTCTATGCCTCACTGATGACTACTCCCGGTATCGCTGGGTCGTTGCCCTGCGCCACAAAAGTGATGTCACTGATGTCCTGGAGTCTTGTCCGCCCTAGGCAGAGCGCGCTTGCCTTCGGTCCCTCCGTGTGTTTTGCAGTGACCGTGGGGGTGAGTTCTTTGGCCCCACATCCCGCTTTCTTGAGTCCCGTGGTGTGCGGCTTGAATCCTCGGCCCCCTACACTCCCCAATAGAATGGTATGTCGGAACGCTAGAACCACACTCTTGCTGATGGGGTCCGCTCTCTCCTCTCTGCCTCTGGTCAGTCCCCCCTCTTTGCCTTTGAAGCCATGTCCTATATGACATGGGTTTGGAATCGCATTCCGCATGGACCACTCCCCCACAGTGTCACTCCTTTTGAACGTTGGACTAGCCAACGTGCGGACCTCCGCCTAGCCCGCGTTTGGGGCTGTCTAGCCTCTGTCTGGGTGCTTGATGACCAGCGTGACGGTAAGCTGTCCCCTTGCGGTCGTGTGTGAATTCTTCAAGGTGTCTCTCCCTTCTCCAAAGCCTGGCGTCTCTGGGACCCATCGCGTTGTCGTGTCGTTGAGTCTCGTGACGCTCTCTTCTTCGAGCACCTCTTTGAACGCGATTCTCCCTGCTTTGGTGGGTCTTTCTCTCCGCCTCTTCGGGGTGGGGATGGCTCTCCGTCCTCTGGGACTGCTGTTCTCCCCTTGGTGCGTCCCTCCATTCCCTCTGTCTCCCCCTCTGCCGAACAGAGCTCTCCTCTGCTCGCGTCCTCCTCTCCGGTGCTCTCACCCTCCACAACACCAGTGTAGTCTCCCATTCCGTCCTCTGGCTCTCCTGCTGTCTCGTCCTCTTCTCCTAGTCAGGGCGCAGTCTCATCGCCTTCCCTTGTCTCCTTTGAGCCGCCTCCTGTCTCCTCCGCTCCGCCTGAGCAGTAGCGTCCCGCCGCTGACCCATCGTCATCTGAGCATGCTCCATCCATTCCTCCAGTCTCTCCCTACACACGTGGTGGGCGCTCGTGCGCTCTCCCCTCTCAGTCGCACCCTGTCGTCTCTGGTGACCCTGGTCTCTGTGCTCTCGGCTTGTCTGCAGCCGCATCTGTCATACATCCCAGCACCGCCCTGGGTTACTCTCTTGTAGAACAAGAGTTCCACTCCGCTGCGTCTTCCTCTGCAGCCGGGTATGTTGCCTCCTGCTTTGTTGCTGCCGGTCTTTCTCCTCTTTCTCCTGAGCCACAGACTATGCAGGCAGCTTGCACAGCCCCTGACTCGCCATTGTGGGAGCAGGCCATGAAGGCCGAACTTGATGCACT
>SZWC01004870.1:92110-120055 GCA_023375785.1 Penium margaritaceum | reverse complement strand
TCTGTGTCACTCACTATGTGGTTGTACCAGTGCTGCACGCGTATGGACATGCGTACCATCGGGTCATGGGGGAGTGCTGTGCTTTGTGCCGTTCCTATACAGTTTATTGTGACTACTCGGCCGTGTCCATACTCGTGCAGATCCCTGAGGCAGGCGGCCCTGGTGACACCGGCGCGACGACAGGCGGCGGACTACCCGTCTGGAGCTGACCGACCACTGTTCCAGAGCCCCAGATGTCACCGGGACTCCTTGCTGTGCATTCTACGTCTTGCAGGCGCCTTTCGGCGGACTGGGCATGAGGCCCATTTGCATGTTTTTGCATTGTTTACTCGCTATCAGTCGATGGATGCATTCATGTGACCAGTCGCTGCGTCCGTCTTTTGATTCTGCACGTCTAGGTTTAGACTGCGTAGGATTCTGACATGTGTGCGCAGAGTTACGGCCAAAACAGTGGTTTTGGGCCGGTTTTTGGGCAGCTCTTGGACTGCCGCGTGCGACACTCGCCGTGCGCCGCGGTAGGTATTTATGCCCTGGGCCTGTCAGTTGTCATTTCTCTCTGCATATGCTATATTGAAGCATGCTGGCACTTTGACTTGTTTCTCCTAGCCAAACCCTTGCCGTTGTGTGTACGACCTGTGACTGTCGTCACCGTCTGACTAGGCACTGACGCCTGGTCAGCGGCCGTGTTGCTAGGAAGCTTCTACGCACTCTCTCTCGGACATGCAGCGAACGTGCTGTGATGTCGCGTTACGCGGGCCATGCCGTCGATGTGGACAACATGCGAACGGGCTCTAATCGTCGCACGTGTCGAGGACGCAATATGTTGCCAGGTGGACGTTGTCATCCACATGGCAACGACGCCAGCTGGCGGATACTTCGAGGTATAGCGACATGGTGCTAACGTTCTGATGTCGAAGTTAGCACCACCTGCCCTCGTCTATGATTGACACCCAGGTGCATGATAGGAATACTATTTCTTGTAACGTCCTATGACGTCTTCACACCGCATGCATGGGACGTGATGGTTGTCGTCATGGAAAGTCGGCCAACCACCATGTCATGTGGACGTTCTCTCTTGTCGTCCGCAGGGGTCTGGACTGTTCAGCCATTGTTTATGTGTAGTCGTCATGTTCTTCCAATGTCGCCCCTTCCTCGCCGCGGGCTTCTGTCTCCGGGATGGCCCTCCTCCTCGCGCTAACAACTGGTTGGTTTTCCAAGTGTAGATGGTGGGTACGATGCATATTAGGACGCATGTCGCACATTGTTATACCCACTGTTGGCCACCATGGCCGCCACTTTGTACGCCAGTTGAGGCGATTACCCGTTCGACGAGGACGACGACCCACCCGAGGTCCTCGTGTCCCCGTACCACCCGGAGTCATCTTTCCTTTTTGTTGAGTGGGAGGAACACGAGTGGCACTGTCACGTCAATGTCGTGGAGCGCATGACTCCTCGCTCCCCAAACCGTGTTGAAGAGCGCACGATGCGACTTGGAGGCAGTCAACGTGTCTGTCTGTTTCGTGGTTACCGTGCTGGTGGGTTGAACCCACTTTCTTTCTGGACATGGCGTCCTCGCCGACGGGGTTGGACCTCCTGCTTGGTCGAAGTACGCTCACCGCAAGCCATCTCACACCAACATGTCTTCTGCCTGTTTCCTTGACATGTGACTCACATGTCTGTGTAGATGTCTGCTGTGCAGGGTCGTCTGATGAGGACACCCCGCCGCCCCCGCCGGACAACACTGTGAAAGATGTTGAAGCCGCTACTGGACGTGCGCGAAAACGCAACGGAAGATGCACGGATTTCCCAGGTGGGCGTGCCTTTCGCAACATGGAAGCCTGTCGGGAAGCTGTCCAAGACTACGCAGTGGACCGCGGCATGCCGGTGTCGTGGGTCCGGATTGAGCCAACTTGTCTCGAAGTCCGTTGCGGACAGTGGAAGCAAGCAGGCTGCCCGTGGCTCCTGAAGGCGCGCTATCAGCGCAAGCACGGCAACGTTGCCATCATCGAATATGTGGATGGCCACAAGTGCTCCCCCGCCACCAAGAAGGGCGACGAGGCTCGCCGGGCTGCATGGGTACTGCGGCACATTGAGCAGACCATCAAGAAGAGGCCCTCGACGGACACAAAAGCGTTGCAGCAGATCGTGGAGGCTCGTACTGGGGAGAAGGTGGCGTACCTCGTGGTCTACCGTGCAAAGAAGGCTGCCGAGGAACAGCTGATGGGCGAGAAGGCACTGTCGTGGTCCTTGTTCCCTGCGTACGTTGAAGAGGTGAGTACTTCTTCCTTCGTACGCTGTTACGCCAACTGGACATGTGACTGAAACACACGTACGTCTTAAATTTTCGTCCCCATGCCATGTCTGTCTTGCAACTGAAACGAGTGGACCCCCGGACATTCGCATGCGCAGAGCAAGACAAGAAGCAGGTTTTCCGCCGTGCCTTCGTCGCTCCCGGGGCGTGTCGTGATGGCTGGAACCACGTCCGCCGCATCGTAACCATGGACGTGACGTTCTTGAAAAATGGTTTCAAGCAAGTGCTTCTCATTGCCCAGTACTGGGATGCAAACAATCACTCTGTGCCCATGGCGTGGGCGCTGTGCGGACACGAGGACACGAAAAACTGGCTGTGGTTTGTGCAGCAACTGGTGCAGGCATACCCCACTATTCGTGACCGCGAGACTGCCATCATCTCCAACCGCGATGGCGGAATTCTTGCAGCTGTGGCCCGTGAAGTGCCAGGTGCTACGCATGCGTATTGTGCGCAGCACATCCGCGAGAACGTCAAGTCCAAGGCGAGCCGTGTTGCCGCGGACCTCTTCTGGACCGTCGCGCATGCCTTCACCCCGCGAGAGTTCAAGCACGCGCAGGAGGAGTTGGCAAAGGCTTTGTCGCCCAGTCTGCAGTACATTTTTGGAGGGGGCACAGAACCTGGCATCCCACTCGCTGCGTGGAGCCGTTTGTACATCCTCGTGCCCCGTGGCAGCCACACAACCAGCAACACAGCAGAGTCACTGAACGCACGCATCAAGGACCTAAGGCATCCGTACCCGTTTCACTGCTTTGCTCAGCTGTACGTCTGGGTGCAGAAGCTGTTTGCAGACCGCCGGAAGCTCGCGCATGATTGTGAGTCCACGTTGTCCCCCTTCGTGGAAGAGAAGCTGAAGAGCTACACGCAGAAGGCGAGGCAGTACGACATCATCTCGGCCGGGCCACTGTCTGGAACGGTGTCCGGTCCAAAGAGTATGTCGGGCCGAGAGGTCGACTGCCACACGAAGAAGTGCAGCTACGGGCAGTGGGCCGAGTATGGATTTCTGTGCCAGCATGCGGTCAGTCTGCTTCTGGACGCTGGCGTAAGGCCCGACATGTACGTGGACATCCATCTGACGAAGATGGTGTGGAAGAGAACGTACAATCAGCCCATGCCCGGTGTCAACCTCGCCGACGTGCAGTACGCGGAGAGTGGATGGGGGCCCCCGGGCAAAAAACGTGGCACAGGGAGGCCCAAGTCAAAACGCAAGGACCGGTACGAACGTCGCAAGTGCAACCGCATCTGCAGCCACTGCGGCCTCTCTGGGCATGGACCGCGGAAGTGCACCAACCCACCTGCACTGTCTGTAGCTAACGTGGCCGCAGCACGTGCCAAGCAAGTGGCCTCTGGACGCGGAGTGCGTGATGATGGTGGGCTACAACTTGGACATGCAACAGCAGGCGCAAGAGGAGCAGGTGGCGGAGCTAGAGCAGGTGGAGCAGCAGGCACAGCAGGAGCTGCAGCAGGAGCAGTAGGCGCAGCAGGAGCTGCAAGAGCAGCTGTAGCAGCAGGAGGAGCTGGAACAGCAGGTGCAGCAGCAGCTGTTGGCGCAGCAGGAACAGCGGGAGGAGCACCTATAGTAGGAGCTGCAGGAACAGCTGGAGCAGCACCTAGTGGTGCTGCTAGTGGTGCTGCAAATGGCGCTTCAAGTGGGCCTGCAAATGGTGCTGCGGCAGGTGATGGGGGTGATAATGGAGATGGTGGTGAAGCTGGTGAACCCGCCTTTTCATCGCAGGTTGACAACCCTGGCAGTCCAGCGGACAATGATCTGTCGTCATCAGACTGGTCGGACGAGGAGAGTGCCTCGGACTATGAGACAACCGAGACAGAAGAGTGGGAGTCAACGGATGGCTCCTCCTACTCTACGTCATGTGAAGAAGATGAACCAATGCCGCGCAATAGTAGTCGCCGTTCTGTCTGCTGATAGGTAATGCCCATTGTGTGTACTGCATGTCTTGCCTAGTGGTGCGTTGTTGGAGTCAATTCTGTTGGACGCATCTAATCCGTTGTGTGTACTTGTGTTCTATGCAGGTGAGGCACATCCACATCTTCATGAACAAGGTCATCAAGTGGCAGCCAAGGCTGAAAGTACACCGGCACAGGGTCAGATCACATGTGGCCCACAACACTGGGTGTGCAGCAACTGGTGCACAAGGCATGTGTGCCATGATGGCTAGTCTCACCCTGGGCAAGGCAGAGGTGGAGGAGGCCAGATATCAAGTGGCCAACCCCTGCATGGGCATGTGTGCCTCTCCCTTTGGGGAAGTCTTCTATGATGCATGCATAGAGTTCACTGAAGGTGCAGAGTGCCCTGCTTGTGAAGTCATCTCTTATGTGCACGGCCTACCCGTGCACGTTCAATTGTGGATCAGTACATGTGACTTAGGGCCACTGCTGTTCTGGGCTTGAATTTCACGAAGATGCACTCAAATTCGTTTAACCATTCCACTCACCCTGATGTTTGCTTCAAATGATCAGTAATGACAACGACTGAACCTTTGTCATTAGAAGTACAGACATTTGCCAGTCCTTACACCAGCATTATAGTAATGATTGCTTTTCTCCGTTCTGGTATGCGCTGCAAATCCGTGTGATGTCCGACTTACGTAGACAATGAAGGTACTTAGTGATGGAGTCTAGTGGTGGCTGACATGCAGTGTAGTAAAAAAATGTATGCCATGACCACTTCCTGGACAATACCCGTCCCGAAATGCGTTCAAGACCTTTTGTGTACGATTAGAGTGAATTGTATTCATCTTTCCCACTATGTACTCCGGCGTCCAAAGAGGTCTCCTAACGGCAGAAACTTTGGATTATGTTCTGCATGTCCACTTTGTGTGACCTAGTTCTGAGCAGACATACATTCAACACAGTTGAAGACAGATGGTTATGTGGCAAAAAGGAATTCAGGAAGTTGGGGAACGTTCATGATAATGTGGTCAAAACAGAACCACAGCAACCAGCGACAACATCAAGCCCAAGGCATCCATGGATGAGGGGTGTAAGGTGGACGTGCACATGGCATGCGTTCATCCAAAACCCAGCACATGGTCTCTGGTTCACATGGGTCGTTCACCGAACTAGGTTGCTCCTCCCTTGCAATGAACGTGTCCCAGTGACTCTTGATCCTAACCCAGGCCTCCTTCACTTGCTGGGGAGTGAGCTGTGGCCTGGTGGGTACGGTAGGTTCGCCACCCCAAGCACCAACTTCATCCCAGCGTGTGGCGTGGTTGGTTTGGTAGATCCTACACACCGTGTCCCAAGTGTAGACACGGTCGGTCCAGAACCGCGTACACACGTCCATAACGTCTGTGGGCTCGCTGTCGTCATGTCCATATAGCGGGCGATCCATGTTGTGTGCTGTGTACAACAGCGTGAATGGAGATGGCTTACGATGATTGCCAGCCCCGTATTTCTATGTGGTGTACGTGCGGTGGCATCCGCACGGACAGTTAGGCTCGGATGATATCCATGGCTCCCATGCATCTGGGCCGTTCAATGGTCTAATACTGGGCAAAGGCCAGTCGAGNGATGATTGCCAGCCCCGTATTTCTATGTGGTGTACGTGCGGTTGCATCCGCACGGACAGTTAGGCTCGGATGATATCCATGGCTCCCATGCATCTGGGCCGTTCAATGGTCTAACACTGGGCAAAGGCCAGTCGAGGGTCTGTGCCATGGCTTCAGGTGTCGCAGCCCATGTCGTCTGTCGCGGATGGCGGCCATGTACACTGCGCTTACGTGCCTCTATGCGGTCCCATGCATCCCTCATTGCGACATATTCAGTGGGCAACAAAGGTGTCCACATAATATCCAGTATTCCACCCGCGGCCATTCCCGCCAGTCGTGCGAGCGTGTGAAGACATGACGACAGTTTGCGATGATGAACCATACAACCTAGGTCATAAAATGGGCGCGGGACAGGACGCCCGCCGTTCTGGACAGGACGGGCAGCCGTCCCGACGCGGACTGTAGCCCTGAACACTGCTCCTTCTTTGACTGGCAAATTGCCGGTTCAACAATGTTTGAAACATATTATGGTGTGAGGTTTGCAAGGTAATGTACATTGCACTTGATGGGCGGTGCTCGCGTTAGGCGAGTCAGTGGCGCACGGTCATTGGAGGATGAGCAGTGTGACGGTTGCACTGGACCAATGCTGGTCCACAAAGACGAAGACGCCAAGTCAGACAGGAATCTGAAAATCGTGTGGTGCACTTGGCGTGGCGACTGCCACGCTGTCATTGGTGTGCGAGGCTACATTGGGGTCCTGTTTCAATGCTGTTGACCTCAGTCGCCCCGTGTGGAAAGTGGGTATGCGGAGTATTTGTTCGTCCTCCATACGATTTATGGCTCGGTGGACGTCCGAAGTATTTCTTTTTAACAGTGGCTACCGGAAGTATTTTACACAGTTTGTGGACGTTATACACATTTTCCTGCAAAAGTGGCCCTCCCATACTTTTTCTGCGAAAAGTAGGTACGACGTTCTTTAGTTGCGAAGACAGTGGGTATCCGGCAAGTGTACCCTTTTTTTTTTGGTGCGAGCTCCTGTTGGGCCCCGCGGTAGCGAGGCCCAGCAGGTTCCGTTGCAATGCATGGGGTGTTCCAGACCCCCAACCCCCTCAAAAACCTTGCAAACCTTTGTGAAAAAAGTCACCAAACCCTCTATTGAGGGGTTTGTGATTTTCCTTTCATGTCTAACAACGTCACGATGTTGTCGCTTGATGGCATGCGGCGTCGACATGGTGTATACAGTTGGATATTGGGTTTTTTTTTTGCATGTTTGCTATGTATAGCGTTTCTTAAGAAGCGAGAAAACCCGTAACTGGATATGTCGTGGTTAATGTGCAATACAGCGATGTACATCGAGATATGGCGATGTACACCGAGAACTCTGTGGATACATGGTCACTCTCCCAAATTTGCTCTGGTTCAAGCGTTTCTATACAAACGGGAAGTGAAAATCGTCATTGTTATCATCCCCTAACCATGTACGTCATAGTGAATTTTCTGGGGGCAAACCTGTCTGAGGTGAGAGTGTTCCTGGAAACTTTCTACCTCAACTGTTCACTAGCCTGACGCCACTGATCTGGCTAGCTGACTGAGAGGTCATGCAAGGAACAGTGAGAGCAAGATTGGAACACGTCATGTGAACCAAGGCTTAGCTTAAGCTGTTGTGATTTGTGATGTTCTTGTACAGTTTACTGTGACCACTCGGCTGTGTCCATACTCGTGCAGATCCCTGAGGCGGGCCCTGGTGACACCGGTGCGATGACTGGCGGCGGACTACTGGCTTGGAGCTGGCCGACTACTGTTCCACAGCCCCAGATGCTGCCGGGACTCTGCTGACTTCTCTATAGCATATAGGCGTCTTTCGGCGTACTGGCCATGAGCCATATTTGCATGTTTTTGCATTGTATGTCCACCGTCTGATGATGGATGCATGCATGTGACCAGTCGTAGCGTTCGTCTTTTGATTATGCACGTCTAGGTTCAGACGGCATAGCATTCTGACATGTGTGCGCAGAGTTACGGCCAAAATAGTGGTTTTGGGCTAGTTTTTAGGACAGTTCTTGGACTGCCGCGTGGGACACCCGCCGTATGCCACGGCAGGTATTTATGCCTTGAACCTGTCATTTGTTATTACTCTCTCCAACTATATTCAATTTGGGTTTCCTGACACTCTGTTCGTGTCCCAACCCAGACCCCTGCAGTATTGTCTCTAACTTGTGACTGTTGTCACACGCTGACCTGGTGCTGCAGCCTAGTGTCGCGACAAGTAGTTAGGAAGGTTTTAGGAAACTTCTCATGGTATCAGAGCAACAAGCCAGAGCTTGTTGTGCTGCACAGCAGAGATGCAGCAATCGCAGCAGTAGTGAGCAGCAGCAGCGGCAAGAGCACACAACAGCAGTGACAGGTCCTGGGAGGACCCACCAACCTGCGCCATTGCAAGGCGTAGGCCGCAACACCTGCGCAACAGAGGAGTCGTGCAGGAGGGGTGCAGCAGTGTAGCAGCACGCCAGCGCAGCAGTGCCATAGCAGCTGTCTAGCAGCGCAGCAACAGTGCTGGCAGTTTTGACCACAGCAGCAGCAGCAACAGCATCATCGGCGGCGGCATCAGAAACATCAGCAACAGTAGCCGCCAAAGTGGCTTGAGGCCATTGCCGTCAAGCTCGAGGGCAGCAGCAGCAGCAACAACAACAGCAGCGTGCGCCACCGCTGCCCCTGTCCTGCAACTTCCTAGAAGCCGGACGGAAGTGGAGGAGCCGCGGACGAAAATCGCGTCAGTCACCACCTCCCCAACGGCACGAGCTTGCCCTGGCTTCAAACAAATGCCGTTTTTGGCATTTGAGGGTGCGTTTGAAAGCTCTTCTGTCAAGCTCTCCAGAACTTCTATTCACGCTCAGTTTCGTGCTCTGTCGCCACCAGCAAAGACTGAAGTGCAACGCAGATTTGTTTTCAGCTGAAATTCGGGCAGAACAGGGAAAAGTGACGTTTTGCCACTTTTTCCAACTTTTTGCGACCGAAAATTTCACCATCATGTTCAGCACATTCAGGAGCCTCTATGGTACAAATTTCGCTTGATTTGGACAACCTTGAATTTTTAGTGCCAAAATTTTTAAATTTCCGCACTTAGCCAAATTTCTGGCCGTCAGCACCATAGCCAATTTCTTGGCCGGACAATCAAAGTTTCCAGCGTCTCAAATCTTCGAGAAACACTGACGGTTTTGAAATCCGACAAACTTGACCTGTCGCCCCATACTGAGCGACGACACGAGCCTGCCCGACAACAAGGAGAAGGGACCAGGCGACCCCTCCTCCTCTTCGTCTAGTGTACTGAGTCCACGCTCGCAGGCCATTGAGGACCTGCGAAGTCAGCAGGATGAGATGCGTCGCCTCTAGAGAGAGCAGACTGACGCTATCCGCATGCTGACTGAGCTTCTGCGTGCTCAGTCCACAGCTCCTCAGCGGGATTCTGAGGGAGCTGCCGGCATCGCGGTCTCTACCCAGCAGTCGGCTCAGGCACCCGTGACTGGCCCTCGACCTGTCCCACCACCTGCTGACCTCCTGGACGATGAGCGACTCATGCCAGGCATTACAGATGATTCCCCGGTTTAGGAGATTCGAGTTCTTCAGGAGCGCCTCCGTCAGCTGCAGACGGGCACCCAATCTCCTCCGTGTTCCCCGATACCATTGTCACCTGACTACCCCGGTGACCATCCTCTTGCAGGAGTCTTTCCCGTCTCTCGTCCTTCTCAGCCTGTGGTTGCTCTCCCCACGGAGCGGCAACCCAAGGATTTTGAGGCACCACCTCCACGGTACATCAGTGAGGATGGCTTCGACTGCTGGGAGATCCTGTTACAGGTGTGGGCTACTTCTGAGGGAGTGTGGCCTTACTACCACAGCCCATACCGGCCTACAGACCGAGCACAGGTATTGACAGCAGCCCGGGCCATGCGCGGACTCCTCTACGCCATGCCACGCGAGACTGTCGTCGACTTCCGTCCCTTACTTGGCGAAGCCGGCACAGGCACCGGCGTCGATCCCCGTGGAGGTTGGGATCTGGCCTAATCCCTACTGGCCGCAGAGACGCACGCCACTCGTGCATCACACATTCGTGCCTTCCATTCGCTTTGTCAGGGGCCTGCGGAGCCTGCAGTGGATTACTGGCGATGCGCCATGCGCATCTACACACGCTTGGGGACCTCAGGAGGCACACAGCTGTGGGCGCTTCGTACGATTATGCTCGGAGTTTGCCTTGAGTACACCGACATCTTCATACAATACAGTGACGCTGTCCTCGAGCCCTTCTCAGACACTCTGCAGCTGCTTCCTTGGGCGCATCAGCTCTTCCTTCAGGTGACCTCAGCCCGCGAGGCAGCCATAGCCCATCAGGAGACTTCCCACGCTGCAGCAGCCATCGCATCGGCACCATCTTCCCTCCCGCAGTCTCCCTCTTCCTCCTCCATCACTTCCTTATCTTCCTCTTCCTCTTCGACCCCGTCTACACCCACGGAGACACAAGGCATTACAGCAGCCGGCTAGGGGAAGAAGAAGAATAGGAAGCGTTGATCAGGTGAGCAGCAGTTGTCATCCAGTGGTAGCAGTGGCCGTTCTGTGCACTAGTACAACTTTGGAGGCGCCCATCGCTACACCGAGTGCCAGCAACCGCTCGACTGGGCGCGGATCAATCGTGGGCTCCAGACTGCTCATGCTCTCCGTTCCACGTCTGGCACGTCACCCGCATCCTCCTCCGGGCGTGCGGCGGCCACGACTGCAGCTGTTCGTGCCTCCTCACCGGCGAGCAGCAGCGATCCGGACCCGCGCGACCACACCATAGCCGAGCTTTGCCACCTCCTGGCGCTCCGCTTTCAGGGAGGTACGAGTGTGTTTTCATCGTCTGGTGGTTCACATACTGTTTGTTTGTCTGTTCCTGTGGCTCGTGACGACGCATGTGGGGGAGCACAGTCAGCATGTAATGATGATGGGCCTGACTGCACCGAGTGGATTCATGACTCTCATCTTTGTGTTGTGCGTCGTTCCTCCCCACTGACGACTCAACGTCCCTCTGATGCCGAGTGTTCCATTGCTCGTTGTACAGTGACGTCCTCCAATCGTGACTCTGGTGGCACTTGGATCATCGATTCTGGTGCCACCCATCACATGACGTGCCGTCGCAGTGACTTTGTTGTTCTTGGTCCTGTGACGTCTGTCCGTTCCGTTCGTACAGGCTCTCGTCAGTCTTGCCCCCAGTCCATAGTGTAGGGGCTGTATGCTTTGATGGTCCGTCTGGCCCCTTGTACCTTTCCGACGTGTTGTTTGTGCCTGATCTTGGGCTCAGATTGCTTTCTGTGCGTGCCTGCACCTTGATTGGTCTCTCTGTGGAGCATACCGCTGACTCAGCGACTGTGACTGCTGCTGACACCCGCAGTGTCGTCCTGCTTGCTTCACTCATAGATGATCAATATCGCATCGCTCGGCCCTCCTCTCCTTGCTCTTCCTCCTCCTCCGGTCGTGTCTTTGTCACTAGTGTTCTATCTCCGGAACACTAGCGGTTGCTTCATCGCCGTCTCTGTCATGTGGGCTCCGACACTGTGTCAAAGCTCATTCGGACACATCCCGCTCTCGGTCTTGACGTGGCCTCTTTCGAGAATCCACCCAAGACTGACTGTCTTTTTTGCACTCAGGGGAAGATGCACCGGTGCACCTACCCTGACTCTCGTTCCCGAGCGCTTCGGCCTCTCAAGTTGGTTCACTCAGCCCTTCTTGGCCCTAACCCGATCGAGTCTTTGTCCGAGAGGGGCCGGTATGTTCTGACTCCGACTGATGACTTTACCCGGATGCGGTGGGTCTACAGTCTTCGTCAGAAGAAAAATGCTGCCCTTCCGGTTCGACTCTGGCTAGTAATGGTTGAGGGTCAGTCCCGCCTCACGCTACATACCTTCCGCTCGGATGGCGGCGGCGAGTTCCTTGGCGAGATGGACTCCTTCTTTGCTGAGCACGGGATTTTTCACCAGGTCTCCGTTCTTGCTACCCCCTAGCAGAACAGTGTATCTGAGCGCTGGAACCGATCCATGGAGGATGCGGTTCGCGCCATGCGCTCTGAGTGCGGTCTCCCTGAGTCTTTTGTCTTTGAGGGTTTCGCCTATGTGACTTGGGTCTGGAACCGCCTCACGCACGGTCCGCTTCCGGACCATATTACACCTTACGAGCTCTGGTTTGGACACCGTGCTGACCTTCGTCTCGCTCGCATTTGTGTTTCTTGGTATGGAGATTGTGCGAGATCGCAGACGTCGGACACTGTTGTTGCACCAGGCCCGATACGCACGAGTTGTGGGGGAGCACTTTAGCGATCTCCTTGGTGCACTATCGTCCACTTCCACACCTCTTACACCTCATGGGCAGGATGCCCTGAAGGTGGATGACCCTACAAAGCTTGGGGAGACAGTGGACGTGACCTTGTACCTCCATCTCATCGGATCTCTGATGTACCTGGCCACTACCACGTGTCCTGATATCGCGTTTGCCGTCAACCTCCTTGCTCAATTCTCGTAGGCTCCACGTGCGAGAGCCCTTCACGTGGCTGTACGAGTGGTACGGTATGTGGTCTCCATGCCGTACCTCGGACTCTGTTTTCGTCGGCAGTGTTCGGTGGTCCTTGACGGCTACACTGACAGCGACTAGACTTGGAGCCCAGATGGGCGCGGCCGTACTGGCTACGTGTTCTTGCTTGGTGGTACTGCTCTCTCTTGGCGGAGCGGGAAGTAGGGCTCCATCGCACGTAGTTCATCGGAGGCAGAGTACGTTGCTTTGGGCGCCGGGGCTGCTGAGGCAGTATGGCTGCAGCGCTTGTTTCTTGACCTTGGGCAGTTAGTACCCGCCATTGTGCTGCGTTGCAACAACTAGAGTGCTCTCACCATTGCGGAGAACTCCGGTGTCTTTCATGCTCGCACAAAGCACATTGCGATTGTGCATCACTTCGTTCGTGACCTGGTGGAGTGACGCTTGATCTCCGTCATGTGGGTTGGCACTGACATGCACCGTGCTGATTTCTTGACAAAGGCACTAGCTCGCGGAAAGTTCCTTGTGGCCATTCGTTCTCTTGGGCTTTGCTCCATGCCTAAGGGTGGTTGAGTGTGGGATGTGCATCTGTGCCTCATTTGTTTGTGTCACTCACTATTGTGTTTGTACCAGTGTTGCACGTGTATGGACATGCGTACCATCGGGTCATGGGGGAGTGTTGTGATTTGTGACGTTCTTGTATAGTTTACTGTGACCACTCGGCCGTGTCCATACTCGTGCAGATCCTTGAGGCGGGCCTTGGTGACACCATTGCGACGACTGGCGGTGGACTACTGGCTTGGAGCTGGCCGACTACCGTTCCAGAGCCCCAGATGCTTCCGGGACTCTCTGCTATCTTCTCTACAGCTTGCAGGCGTCTTTCGGCGGACTGGCCATGAGCCCTATTTGCATGTTTTTGTATTGTATGTCTACTGTCTGATGATGGATGCATGCATGTGACCAGTCGTAGCATTCGTCTTTTGATCCTGCACGTCTAGGTTCAGACGGCGTAGCATTCTGACATGTGTGCGCAGAGTTAAGGCCAAAACAATAGTTTTGGGCCAGTTTTTAGGACAGTTCTTGGACTGCCGGGTGCGACACCCGCCGTGCGCCGTGGCAGGTGTTTACGCCTTGGACCTGTCATTTGTTTTTTTTCTCTGCAATTATATTCAGTTTGAGTTTCCTGACACTCTGTTCGTGTCCCAACCCAGACCCTTGTAGTTTTGTCTCTAACTTGTGATTGTTGTCACACGCTGACCTGGCACTGACGCCTAGTGTCGCGGCAAGTGGTTAGGAAGGTTCTAGGAAACTTCTCATAAGCATGATGCAGAGTGAGTGACAAAATGGGAAGGTCAGGTCATAAGTGACGTTTGCTAGCGGCGGTGCGCCGACCGATCTCATTTTCCTGCTACAGACAAACCGGCCGAAAACCACGTTTTTGGGTATATCTCCTTGCTTACGCATCCGAATGAAAAACCGTCATAACCAAACAAAGCAAGGTGCAAAATCCTACGCAACGAATGCCCACACACCATGATTCAGTCACAAACAAGCGTCTGATAAATGGAAAACCTGCAACTGGCCAATTGGCCTCACTACCGAAAAGCGTGGAACGGTCGAGCCTGAGCCCCAGCTCCTCACAAGTGTCACTGGTGGATAGTCGTGGAGTCTCGGGCACTCCCAAGACCGCGTCAGCTTCCCCACTGGTCTGACATGGCTGTCTCGTCAGGAATCTTCACGAGCATGGGCATGATCCAAGGGGTCACCGTAAGCTGTGGCCAACATCACTCCCCCATGACCGGATGGCAAACAAGTCCATGAACGTACAGGCACTGACAAACACAAGCAACAGCTGGCATGAGGAGGTCAGTCAACAGGGAGTGCAGGGCAAAGTCCCACAGAACGTGAAGCCGCAAGAAATCTCGTACGGCCGATGGCCTTTGTCAGGAAGTCAGCACGTTGTACATCCGTACCTACCCTGATGACCTCGATCTTGTGTCTTTGGACAAGTGTACGCACGTAGTGATGCTCAATGCCATGTGTTGTCGGTGATGGCGATTGCGCTCTGGTTGTCACAACGTAGCATAACAGGGGATGGGGACTGACGCAACTTATGCAAAAGATGCACTAGCCACATGCTCTCGGCAACACCAGCACCGAGTGCCACGTACTCAGCCTCATCTGTGCCACCAGCCCTGCTTACCACTCCGCCAAGACACAGCCGTGCCGCCGATCAAGAAGATGTAGCTGTCTGGCTCTTACCGTCTGGACTCCAAGCCCAGTCACTGTCGGTGTAACCGTCAAGCACCACAGAGGGATGACTGCGGAAGTACACACTGATGCGTTCGGTAGACACGACATACCTCACACACCGGAGAGCAACTTCTTGACATCACACGCGCGGTGCCTGGGAGAACTGTGCAAGCAGGTTGACAATGAAGGCGATGTCGGGTCGCGTCGTCGTGGCTATGTACATGAGTGAACCGATGACTCGCACGTACAGAGTCACGTCGACAAGCTCCCCCAGCTCAGCTGGATTGTCGCCCTTCAAGGCATTTTTTCCATCAGGTATGAGCGGTGTAGATGCAGTGTGGATAGGATTGAGGAAGTCAGCAAAACGCTCCCCCAAGGTGAGAGCGTAGCGCTCCCGATGCACCTAGAGCGTCCGACGCGTGCGATTGTGCACGATCTTCATGCCGAAAAACACAACAGCCTCCCCCAAATCCTTCATCTTGTACGTCCCCTGTAGCACGGCCTTGGCTTCCTCAACAACCTTCAGGTCGGGAGAAGCGATTAGGAGATCGTCGACGTAGACCAGAATGGTCGTGAGCTGCGCAGGGGCTTGTGAGAGGAAGAGAGAGGGATCCGAGGCACTCTGCACGTACCCTGCCCTCAACAGTGTGCCGGTGATCTCTTTGTTCCAACAACGAGGCGACTGCTTCAGACCATACAAGGCCTTCCGCAGTCGATACACACGGCCGGTGCCATCTTCGAAGCCTGGAGGCTGGACCATGTAGATCTCCTCCTCCAAGTTTCTATGGAGGAAAGCGTTGTTTACGTCCATCTGGTGTAACTCCTAGTCATGTTGGGCTGTCTGGCACATCAAGGCCAGTGCTGTGGTTGTGCGACCGACAGGGGCGAAGGTCTTGGTGAAGTCGATACCTTCTACCTGAGAGAACCCCTCGGCAGTCAGTCGTGCTTTATAGCGTTCCACTGAGCCATCTGGCTTCAGCTTCTTGCGCAAGACCCACTTGGCCTTCACAGCCTTGCGACCGTGAGGTAGGTCCACAAGCTTGAAGACCTTATGCTCCTCGATGGCAGCAAGCTCGGCCTGACACGCAACACGCCAGAGCGCCGAGTCAGACCTTGCTAGAGCCTCATGGAGTGTGCTAGGGTCAGGCGCCACACCGGCCACACTTGGGTTAGGCTTCGCGCCGGTCAAATTGCGTGTGGCCAGAGCATAGGCAATAGAGGGAGAACCCAAAGTGACCGTCGACTCTGCAGAGTCAAGTGCCAATTGGCGCTCCTAAGCGAGGAGCACTAGGCCTGTCTCACAGGCAAGATGAACCTCCTTGAGGCCCAGAGCACTAAGGCCGAGGGCCTTCCTGCCGAGGTCACCACTACGTATGCTACGAGTGGGGCAAGGACGCAAGCGTCCACCCGCGACACACAAATAGGGCTCCGTGAGCTGCGCAACCGGTAAAGGGGACGCAGATAAAGTAGACACGAGCGGCCGAAGCACAGGTGCCGGCGACGCACACATTGACAGCTCAGACAAAGCAGGAGATGCAAGGTCAGGCAAGGTAGTAAGTGGCAACGTTGGCACAACGGGTGATGCTAGCAACATAGGCGAGGCACTGATGGGCGACGGCGACGACACTAGCATGGTGGGCGAGGCGGCAACCGGCAACACCGGTGATACTGGCGAGGTCGGTAAGACAATAACGGGCGACTCCGGCGACACTGGCAAGGTGGGCGAAGCGGCAACGGGCGATGCCGGCGACAGTGGCAAGGCGGGTGAGGCAGCAACAGGCAACATTGGCGACACTGGCAAGGCAGGCGAGGCAGCAACAAGCAACGCTGGCAACACTAGCAATGTGGGTGAGGCAGCAACAGGTAATGTAGGATGGGCAGGCAAGGCACCCGAGGGGTGGGACGACTCAGGAGCGATAGGGCTGCACGAGCGGACAAAGTCTGCCGGCCCAATACACTCCCCCACACGAGGAGAAGGAATACAACCGGGATCGTGCTACAGCAATGCATTACCAACGGTCAAATTGTGATACGTGAGGTGCTCAAAGAAGAGTGCGTCACATGACTCGACAATGCGGCGCCGACTCGGATCCCAGAAGTTCTAGGCCTTGGAGCAAGGGGCGATGCCCACGAATGCGCAAATGCTGCCATGAGGGGAGATCTTAGACCCTTGCTGCTCATGTATGAATTAGACGCAGGCAAGGGATCCCCACATGCGCGCGAGCCGGAGGTCAGCTTGGCGGCCAAACCACAGCTCGTACAGGATGTGGTTTTTTAGGAGCGGCCCATGTGGAATCCGGTTCCACACCCATGTCATGTAGGCCATACCCTCAAATGAAAACGCCTCTGGCATGCCACTGTCCACCTGCATTGAACGAATCGCTTCCTCCATGGTGCGATTCCATTGTTCACACACACCATTCTGTTGAGGTGTGGCGGGTGCAGAGAGGTTGTGAGCCACTCCTAGCACTGTGAAGTGTTGCGTTAAGTCTGCAAGAAACTCTCCACCACGATCCGAGTGGAACTTCTGGAGGACGTGCAAGGACCGCTGCTCAGCCATGACCAGCCAAGTGCGCACCGCAAGGACGATGCCTCTCTTCTGACAAAGACTGAAGACCCATCGCATGTGGGTGAAGTCATCAGCGATCATCAGGACATACCTTCCTCTATCCTCCTAGAACTGGACAAGGAGGGGTTCCAGGAGGTCAGAGTGAACCAACTCGAGAGGTCGAAGCGCCCGCGAGTTGGAAGGAGGGCACGTGGCCTGGTGCATCTTTCCTTGAGCGCACTGGAGACAGTCGGTCTTGGACGGCGTCTGGAAAGACGCGGCATCAAGACGGAGAGCAAGCTGTGTGCGCACTAGACGATCGATGGAGTCTAGGTGTACATGGCACTGACGTCTGTGCAATAGACGTCGGTGTTCGGGTGACAAAGTGCCCGTCACAAACACACGAGCAGAGGTTGGGGATGGCAAGGGAGGAGCAGACGTACGGCAGCCAGAGACATGGTACAAGTCATCCACAGCCGCCCCACGTAAAACCACCTCTTGCGTTGCACAGACAAACACAGTGGCATCCTTACCTGTGAAGGACACACCGAGTCCCATGCGAGTGCAGGCACGTCCGAAAAGCAGGCAGAGCTCCAACGCAGGCACATACAGAAAGTCCGAGATGTATAACGGGCCAAACGGCCCATGGAACTGCACTACACCTACGCAGAGGACTGGGACCTCATGACCAGTTGTTGTGCGCACGGACCGTACTGACCTTACAGGACCCAGCACCACAAAGTCACGACGACGACAGGTCATGTAATGAGTGACAGTTGTATCAATGATCCAGGTGGCATCCGTCACACGCTCTGTCGGTGTGACATAAGAGCAAGCAACAATATAGGCGACAGAAGCAGGTTGCTGCGCAGAGAGCTGCAATGTTGACAGACGAGCAACAACACTTGACTGAGACTCATGAAGCCACGACGGGTCATCTGGACCTGTGCATGACTGGACACAACACTGCGACAGGAAACTTGCATCATCCCACCTGACAAAAGACTCAACACACTGAACAAAACAGGTGACACCATCACCACCATCCCAACGCGACGCCACGGACTGGACACGACCAGTAGTGGGACCCCTCGACTCAGCTATGTTACTCGTATTCCCCTGAATGGAGAGCTCCATCCATCGGTGGAGCTCAGGGAGCTGACGGTTCCCAGCGGCAAGGATCTGCTGCTTAAGCGAAGCGATCTGGTAGGCCCCTGCGGCAAGCTGTTGTGTCCGGGAAAGCACGCTGCTGACAGGATGGGAGGTGGAGGACATAGAAACGAGACCAGTTTCCTGGCTCGCTGCTGCTACGGTGGTGACTACTGGCCATGTCTGTGGCCTTGCTCTCATTACAGTGTGCTGCTCGGTCACTACTACTGCTGTTGCTGCTATCGTCAAACCACTGCCTCCGTTTACTCAGACAGGGGTGGCACTCTACCCCCTCAGCTGTTGCTGCCGTCGGCTGAAAAACTTTGTCAGCAATTACCCCGCCCCAGTGGGCGTGGAAAAAATATTGAGGCCTATTTCAGCCTGGGAACGCCGTGTGTGGACCCCCCAAGCTGCCGGAAAAAAATCCGACAGCGTTCCCCCCACCCCAGTGGGCGTGAAAAACTGGGAGGGTCTTGGGGGAGTTCCGGGTACCTGTCCCAACCCCCAAACCACCCAAGGGACCAGCAAGGGGGAGCCCAAACCGAGAGGAGAGGGGAATACCAAGGAAGAGGAAGGAAAAATGCAGCCACTGCTGCTGTCGAGGCTAGTGCAACTGCCGCCGATGATGCCGCTGCTGCTGCCACTCTTCCTATTGCTTCTCCTCCTGTCGCTGTTGTCGTCGATCACTGAAGCTACAAGCTGCTGCTGATGCACGTTGCTGTTGCTGCACACTTCTGCTGCCGCAAGATGCTGCTTTTGTACGCCGCCACCCCTGCTGCTAGCTGCTGCTGCTGCTGTGTGGAGCTCCTGGTGCTGACGGCCAGAAATTTAGCTGAAATTTAAGTGCTGAAATTTAAAATTTTCGGCACTAAAACATCAAGGCTGTCCAAATCAAGCAAAATTTGGACCACAGAGGCTCCTGAATGTGCTGAACATGATGGTGAAGTTTTTGGTCACAAAAAGTTGAAAAAAGTGGCAAAACATCACTTTTCCCTGTTCTACCCGAATTTAAGTAGAAAAGCAAATCTGCAGTGCACTTCAGTCTTTGCTTGTGGCTACAGAGCACGAAACTGAGCATGAATAGTAGCTCTGGAGAGCTTGAGAGAAGAGCCTTCCAACGCACCCTCAAATGCCAAAAACGGCATACGCTTGAAGCCAGGGCAAGCTCGTGCCGACGGGGAGGTGGTGGCTGACGCGATTTTCGTCCGCGGCTCCTCCACGTCCGTGTGGCTTCTAGGAAGTTGCACGGACAGGGGCAGCGGTGGCACACGCTGCCGTTTTTGCTGCTGCTGCTGCTGCCATCGAGGTTGACGGCAGTGGCCTCAAGCCACTTTGGCGGCTGCTGTTGCTGATGTTTCTGATGCCGCTGCCGATGTTGCTGCTGCTGCTGTGGTCAAAACTGCGAGCACTGTTGCTGCGATGCTGGACAGCTGCTATGGCGCTGCTGCGCTGGCGTGTTGCTACACTGCTGCACCCCTCCTGCATAACTCCTCAATCGTGCAGGTGTTGCGGCCTACGCCTTGCAATGGCACAAGTTGGTGGGTCCTCCCAGGACCTGTCTTTGCTGTAGTGTGCTGCTGCCGTTCTTGCTGCTCACTGCTGCTGCGATTGCTGCATCTCTACTGTGCAGTACAACAACAGCTCTGGCTTGTTGCTCTGATACCATGAGAATGTTCCTGGAAACTTCCTAGCTCAAATGTTCACTAGCCTGAGAGAACTGATCTGGCTAGCTGACTCACAGGTCATTCAAGGAACAGTGAGAGCAAGATTGGAACACGTCATGTGAACCAAGGCTTAGCTTAAGCATGATGCAGAGTGAGTGACAAAATGGGAAGGTCAGGTCATAAGTGCTGTCTGCTGGCCGCGGTGCGCCGACTGGTCTCATTTACCTGCTACAGACAAACCGGTCGAAAACCACGTTTTTGGGTATATCTCCTTGCTCACGCATCCGAATCAAGAACCGTCAGAACCAGACGAAGCAATGTGCAAAATCCTACACAACGAATGCCCACACACCATGATTCAGTCACCAACAAGTGTCTGATAAATGGAAAACCTGCAACCGGCCAATTGGCCTCACTACCAAAAAGCCTGGAACGGTTGAGCCTGAGCCCCAGCTCCTCACGAGTGTCACTAGTGGATAGTCGTGGAGTCTTGGGCACTCCCAAGGCCACGTCAGCTCCCCCACTGGTCTGAGGTGGCTGTCTTGTCAGGGATCTGCACGAGCATGGGCATGAGCCGAGGGGTCACTGTAAGCTACGGACAACATCACGAGGCGATGCCCTAAACAGTAACAACGTGCCTCTCATCCCTCACGTGACTGGGTGCAGCACGAGAGCGTGGTCAGAATGCAACTGACGGAAGTAAAAAAAGTCAAGTGTGGAGGACGAGAGAGTCATAAACGGAGGAGTAAGTGAAACCTACGGGGTGGAGCTCGCTGATTGAGCCCACCCATCAGCTGGCGAGTTGGAGCTTGCCACTGCTTACCAAAACACAAGGGCATAATGCCACTCGTAACCTGCAAGTGTGCACATACCCACAATGAGTTTTGTCCCAACCTACGTCCGTCAAAAGTAACACACGATCATGAGCAAGACATATATAGGCCACCAGGACATGCCAGACCGAGAACGTATGAGGAGGACAATAGAGTGTTTTACAACAGAGATGGGGGCGCTGCAGCCACGAGAGAGGTAGCAGCCAACGGATTCGGCGGAAGTGTCACCGGTGGCTGGTTGCAGCTGCTCGACACCTGCCGGACTTGCGTTTGCTCCCCCAATCTTTTGTACCCTCCGCCTCATCAAAAGTCTGCAAGGCAATGGACTTGAGCCGAGAAGTCACTGTCAGTTGTGTACACAACATCACTCCCCCATGACCACACGACGAACAGGTCCACAGGCACGACAGCACTGATATGAGCAACGGCACAAGGGAACAATGAAAAATCAACGACAGAAGCAGTTTAAGGGTAGAAGGTCAGTCCACAGTGCAGGCAGGGTGCAATCCCACAGAACGAGAAACTGCGAGGAACTTCGTACGACTTATGGCCTTGGTTAGAAAGTCAGCACGCTGGAAGTCGGTACCAACCCACTTGACCTGAACCTAACCTCGATCCACTAGATCTCGGATGTATAGGTAGTCAACATTGATGTGATTGGTGCGCGCATGGAACACACCGGAGTTCTCTGTGATGGTATTTCCGCTCTCATTGTCACACCGAAGCATAACAGGGGGCATGGACTGACGTAGCTCACGCAACAAACACACCAGCCACACACTCTCGATCTTGCCTGCACCCTCAGCTACATACTCAGCCTCCGCAGTACTGCGAGCGATGCACCCCTGTTTGCCACTATGCCACAAGACGGCAGTTCTTCCAATTTGGAAAATGTAACCGGTGTGACTCTTGCTATCCGGGCTCCATTCCCAGTCACTGTCTGTGTATCTGTCAAGGGCCACAGAGGCTTGCCCTCGATAGTGAAGTCCGACAGAAGTGGTGGACACAACATACGGCACGCATTGAAGAACAACCTCAAGAACCCGCTTGCACGGTGCCTGTGAAAATTGTGCAAGGAGGTTGACATTGAAGGCGATGTCCGAGCGTGTCGTCGTGGCCAGGTACATGAGCGAGCCAATGACGCGCAAGTACAAGGTCACATCGACTAGCTCCCCCAGCATTGCTCAGTCGTCGACCTTCAGTGTGTCATTTCTGTCAGGGGTGATCGGGGTTGACGCCGTGCGTACATTGCTAAGCAGCTCGGCAAAGCATTCCCCCTGTGTGAGAGCGTACCGCTCCTGATTGAATAGAAGCGTCCGTCGAGCACGATCACGCTCAATGCACATGCCCAAAAGCACTGTGGCCTCTCCCAGGTCTTTCATTTTGTATGTCGAACTCAGCACACTGCCGTCTTCAAAGCCTAGGGGTTGAACCATGCAAATCTCTTCGTCCCGCTTCCCATATAAGAACACGTTGTTAACATTCATCTGGTGGAGCTCCGAGTCGTGTTGGGCCACTTGTGACAGTATGCCCAAGGTCGTGATCATGTGTCCAACTGGTGCAAAAGTCTCAGTGAAGTCGATTCCTTCCACCTAAGAGAATCCCTGCGCCGTCAGTCGTGCCTTGTAGCGTTCGACTAAGTTTTCCTACTTAAGCTTCTTTCGTAAGACCCACTTGGCCTAAACGTCCTTTCATCCGCGCAGCAAGCCTACAAGCTAGTAAACCCCATGTTTAATGAGGGTAGCCAGCTCAGCCTCGCATGCTTTGTACAAGAGTACCGCATCGGGCCTAGCCAAAGCCTGATGCAGCGTGCTGGGGTCTGACATCACACCCATCACACTAGTGTCTGGGGCCGTAGTGACTCCATTGCGCGTGGCCAAGGCATAGGCTGCGGACGGGGGACCAACAGTGGCGGTGGACCGTGCGGATTTGGTTGCAAGTCGACGCTTATGGGCAAGGAGCACGAGAGCTGTAGCACAGCCCGTGTGAACTTCAGTGAAGCCTTGCGCGCTGAGGCCTAAAGCCCTCATGTTGGGGTCCCCACTGCGCACACTCCGAGCAGGATGCCGGAGAAGCTGCCCGCCCTCACCATGTCGGTAGGGCTCTGGTGGCGGTGCCGCTGGAGAAGTCGGTGGACACGCATCAGACGACGACAGGATTAGCGACGCGTCAGGTGGTGACGATGCATTGATGGGGGATCCAGAGGACGGGGATGAAACGGGCGCTTCGGCCGGCGACTCAGTCTGCGCAGGTGTAGACGATACAAGCAACGCCGGTGACTCTACTGGAGACGCAGGCATGGATGACGTGGACAACAGTGGTGATGCCACAGGTGACGTAAGCAGAACGGGTGACAAAGACAGGACGGGTGACGACAATCACGGGGGCGGTGAAGACGCAACAGGTGGGGTAGATGACGCAAGCGTGGTAGATGACTCTGTAGAGCCAGTCGGTGGGTGGGACAAACCAGTAACGACCAGGATGACCGGGACAGCATCATCAGTCAGCCCACCCCCCTTTGAGCGAGGGACCGTACCACACCCAGGGGAATGCGATTGTGGGGTGCCACCGGCGGGCAGGTCTTAGAAGGAGAGACGCTCAAAGAATAGTGCGTCCCGAGATTATACAATGCGCCACCAATTGGGGTCCTAGAATCGCAAGGCCTTGGAGTGTGAGGCCATGCCAACGAACGCATAGACGCGGCCTCGGGGGGAGAATTTGGACCCTTGTTTTTGTGGTGTGAACAAGACGCAATCAAGAGACCCCCACACAAGTGCAAGACGAAGACCAGCACGACGTTCGTACCATAGTTGGTATGGGGTGTGTGTGTTCAGGAGGGGTCCGTGAGGGATCCGGTTCCATACCCATGTCATGTAAGCCATGCTCTCCAAGGCGAATGCTTTTGGCATGCCGCTGTACCCGCATGGAGCAAACCGTATCCTCCACGGTGTCATTCCAGCACTCCGACATGCCATTTTGCTGAGGCGTGGCGGGGGCAGAGAGGTTGTGAAACACGCCCACTTTGGCCGAATCCTGGTCTAGGTCCCCCATGAACTCACCGCCCCCATCAAAGTGGAAGTTTTGGAGGGTATGGCCGGACTGACGTTCAACCATAACAAGCCACGTATGCATCGTGAGGGTAGCATCACTTTTTAGGCGTAGACTAAAGACCCTCCGCATGCGGGTGAAGCCGTCTTTGATTATCAGAACATAGTGCCCTCTGTCATCCTGGAACTCCACAGGGAGAGGTCCCAGGAGATCAGAGTGAACTAACTCGAGGGGCTTGAGAGCCATGGAGTCAGACACAGGGTATGTGGCATGGGGCATCCTGCCATGTGCACACTAGAGGAAATCATTTTTAGGCGGTGCCTCAAAGGACGTGTCAAGACCTATTGCAAGCTGAGTGCGAATCAGACGATCGACCGCATCTAGGTGGACATGGCACAAGTGTCGGTGCAATAGACGTTGGTGCTCAGGCAACATCGTGTCGGTCACAAACACTCCTGTGGCAGGGGGTGTGGAAATGGGGATGGACTCAGGGTACGCGGAAACGTGGTACAAGTCTCCAACTGCCTTGCCATGGAGCACTACTTCAGTAGTAGCGCACACAGAGACAATGGCATCCCCACCTGTGAATGCGACGCTGAGACCCATCCGTATTCAGGCACGACTAGACAGAAAACTGAGTTCAAGATTGGGCACATACAGCACGTTTGAGATGTAGAACGGGCCCAACGGCCCATGGAATGGCAACACACCCTCATCCTGAATAGGAACCTTATGCCCAGCAGCTATGTGCGTAGACCTCATAGAGCCAGCCGGACCAAGTACCACAAAATCATGGCGACGACAAGTCATGTGATGGGTGGCACCCAAACATAAGATCAAGGTGGCATCCGTCATACGCTCTGGCAGAGTGACAGAACAACTCCCGAAAGTACAGGCAGTGTACACAGGTTGCTCAATTCATGACTGCTGAGCTGTGAGGGTGACACGTACATGTGACTCGTCAAGCCACAATAGGATGTCAAGAACTGAGTCGACTGTGGACAGGTCAGTATCATCACGTCTGTTGAACGACTCCACAGACTCAATAACGTATTGGACCCCCCCGCCACCATCCTGACTACACGTCACGGACACATGAGAATCAATAGTGTGACCTCTCGGCACAGTAAATGCACTCGTACCTCCTTGAGTGGTGAGTCAGAGAAGTTGGCGGAGTTCGGTAATGTCACGGGCCTGCGTCGCGAGCTGCTGCTCCAAGGGTGACAGGTCTTTGGTACCGTCCACTACTAATGGAGACAGCGTGACGCTATGGAGTGTACGGAGGCACGCTCACACTGCTCCAACGCCTTCTGCAGGCCTTGTGCTATCTTCATCCAAGTATTGGGGAGCTTGTACTCTGTGTGGCGGTGCGCTCCCCCGCAGTTGTAGGATTCCCACTGTCTGTCACGGGTGAGATTTTGAGTCTCCTTGCCATCCTTGTCATCCTTGCCACCCCTCCGGTTGTTTCTCCCTTTCTTCCCTTGAGTTACAACGGCTGTTCCAGTTGCCGCTATGACGGTTGCCGTCGATTGCGATGACTGCTGAGAGAGAGGAACTGTCTCTACTGCCTGGATTGTAGTGACAGCTGCGGCTGACGCACCATGGCGTGCATCATTTGCAACTCCAACTCCTGCCACGTGTAGGAAGTGCTCAGTGGCCCATGACAGCAGCAGACCTCTATCCGCCATCTCCTCGAGACTATTCAGGCTGAAGTTGTCAAAGGCCTTCGCTTATTTGCCTCCAATACCGATCCTGATATTGTTGAATGCCATGAGCTCTCAAAGCCCATGCTTCCGCATGGCCCAATACAGTCGCATCGCCTGCCGCCTGTAGTCAGCCGGTATCTCGTGTGCACCCTGGCAAAGGGAGTTGAAGTCCGAGAGCTGTTGCGATGTTGTTGCCATGATTGCGCCTTCAAAGAGAGTAGTTTCCAGCTTCAATGCGCCGCACAGGTCAGTCCCACCAGCGGTGCATGGGTCAACAAGGTAGGGTTTGAAGTCAAGGGTGTACTCCTCTCGAACTGCTTTGAGGAGATCGTAGGCAACGCGAGTGGTAGTCAACGTCTGCTGGGGGTCAGTGGCCTGATATTGGCTGGTGTAGTACGAGTACACCCACTTGTTGACTGCCCAGATGAGAAACTGTGGCTCCCGGGGTGGTGTAGTTGTCCTCGTGCTGGTAGGCGAGCAGGTTGGTCTCAAACCACTTGGCGGGATTCGTCGTTGGCAGAGCAGCCGAGACAGCTTGCTCGGGTGATGGGAACAGGGGATCTTCCCTCAACCCCAAGCTCGTGCGAAGTAACAGGCCCTCCAAGGAAGCTAGATGTGGGACAGGTCTGTGAGTGTCGCTTGGACCTGCTGCACCGATTGGTGCTCCCTTGTGCGCTGAGCGAGTCAGATGTTGTTTTCACAACTGTGCGGGGCGTAGGCGCAGTATCTCTTCCTTGTCACTTACATCTGAATCTAACTCTTGCAAGTTGTCTGACGGTTCAACGTTGAACGCTCCTAAATCTGCATCGACGTCGGTTGCAACCACACTCTCAAGTGTTATCTTACCCTTGCGCAATGCATCGTGCAGCAACCTCTGCTCAAGCAGTTGCTACTGCTACAGCTGCTGCTGCTGCTGTTGCGGCTGGACTGCATCCCAAAACAACTTGAACATATCCGCCATCTCCTTGGTTGTCTGTTCAGCCTGCTGAGCCTACTGCTCGCACAGCCCACGTGCAAGTGAGTAAGGACTAGAGGGGGATTCGTCTCGCGTCGTACTTGCTGTGGCGCCAGCCACGTCGGAGGCAGTAAGGCCAGCGTCCATAGTGGAGCTGGCACTGCCAGCTCCAATAGGTGTGTCCTTTGGCATTGTGAGTAGTGGCTGCTATCTGTGTCGTTGGGTGGCCGACGTTGCCAAATAAATTGGCAACGTTTGTCCTGCCCCACTGGGCGTGGGATCTGTGTTGGGGCATCTTTCAGCCTGGAAACCGCCGATGGACCGCCCCCACGCTGCCAAAAAACATGCCAACGTTTCCCCTGCCCCAGTGGGCGTGGGAAATCTGGAAGGGGTCTTCCGCGTGTACCAAAGCCACCCTCACCCAACCCAGGAGCAGAGGGGATCCCAGCTAGAAGGGGGAGGGGAATACCAAGAGAGAACCAATGTTGAATGGTATTCTTGCAGTTGATGCTACTGCTGCTGCCGGTGCTACAGTCGCACTTCTCAACGACGGTGACCTCAAGCCACCTGGGGATCGGCTGCTATGCACGATGCTACTGCCGCTGTCGAGGCTGTCGCGGCCGCTACACGCTGAAGTCACTATGGTGGGAAAGCAGCCTTGCTACACCTGCTACACTCTGCTGCAGCCACTGGCTGCTGCTCCCGCCTGCTGCTGCACACCGCCGCCGCGTCAGCCGTAGTCCCATACAGCTGCCAGCATTGTTGCGACTGAGTAGCCATTTCTATGGTTGCTGCTTGCTGCTGCAGTCGCCTAGTGTAGCCGCCACCCGTTGCAGCACAAAAGCTGCTCTCACTATAGAGGGCAAGTAGCCATCGCTGCATCTGCTGCCCGTTGCTTCAGCTACTGGCTGCTGCTCCTGCCTGCTGCTGCACACCGCCGCCACGGCAACAATTACTCAATGCAGTTGCCAGCACTGTTGCGGCTGAGCAGCCGCCACTTTGGCTGCTGCTCGCTGCTGCAGCCGCCTGCTATAGCCGCCACCTGCTGCTGCATGCAACGCGGTAGCCGACACCTTGGCTGCCTCCCACCGCTGCAGTGGCTTGCTTCCACCGTCACTCGCTGCTGCGCCTCACCACCGCCGCAGCTGTTGCTCTATTCAGTTGCCTCTGCAGCTGCTACTCCTTGCGGCTGCCACTGCCACTGCTGGTCCGCGCAGTAGTGGTGGCGACTGCGGCTTGGCTGGCCCCCCCTCTTCCCCATGACCTCGCTGCGCTTCCCAAGCGTAGCACGACGAGCTTGGCTCGTTGGCTCTGATACAAAAACAGTAACAACCTGCCCCTTGTCCCTCATGTGACTGTGTGTAGTATGAGAGCATGGTCAGAATGCAACTAACGGAAGTCAAAACAGTCAAGTGTGGAGGAC
>SZWC01004870.1:58110-69413 GCA_023375785.1 Penium margaritaceum | reverse complement strand
GGGTCCGGATGGACCCATGGCTGCCAGTGAGGCGGGCGCCATGCCGGACGGCGATGCGGCGGTTTCACACCCATGAGCCAGCACATGTTGTATGGGTCAGCAGGATATGGGCCAAGACCATTTGAGTCCCACATGCATTTGATGTTCACCCACCCGACCCACGCATCATACGGGTCCATGTGGCAGGCATCGTTGACATCTCCCGTCCATTTCTCGAGCGGCGGCAATGGTCGACCATTCAGCGACAAGTGGTACGAGGACGCCATGGCCGGGTATAGAATTGAACGTAATGAACGTAAACTTGCAAGTGCTGGCCAGTTAAAGTATGAACTGAAACTTTCACCTCGGTTTATGCTACAGTTGGGCTTTTGCACATTTTTTACTACGTCACATCAAATGTGGCCGTTGTTGCCGGCGAGGTGGTGGTTGGCGTACTGCCTTGTCAGTGACGATGACAAGGACCTGCTCTATTGTCACTCACGGTGCGATGCCATTTGTTGCAAAGATATCCGATGACGCATGTCTAATGCCTTCACGGATGCATGACATTCATGCAAATGGTGCACAAACTTGCAACTTTTTACGTCGAACTTAGGCCCGAGACAACATGCTTTGTGCAGGGCATTGTTTCTATAGGCTGTGTCTACCGAACCTCCACCGGTGCTTTGGACATGTACCGGCGTTTGGACATATGGGTTCCGCTCAGTCACAATTCACATGTAAACGAATAGTGCATGGGCTACGGAGCTATTTATTTCAGTCAATTCCCAGATGGATTTCTTTTTAATGCGTAGGGGGCTCGTTGCTTTCTCGGTCGGCGTTGATACATGTGTTACTTCTTGCGGTCCATTGATACCTGCGTTGTATCATATGTGACTGTGGCATATCAGCTACATAGTTCCAAAAATTGGGTACATGACCGAACCCTTTAGAAAACCACACCCGGATATTCTCGAAGCCCCCCGACTTCTTGGCAGAGCTTCTCGAAGTAGCCACTCACGCAATTACGGTGCAACCTTGTACGCGTTGCTCGCATCCAACATATGCCTCATTGTGGTTCTTATTGCTGTATAGATGTGCTCGACTTATCCAACACTTGTCATTGATGTATAGCTAGTGCTTAATACAATTCACCCTACAGCCTAGTAACGTTTTTCATCAAGCAATTACAAATTTTGAAATCTTTAATTTCATCCCTGGGTTTGTATCATCTCATTTTATCTAAGTTTGTTGAAACTACGAGGGTTCACCCTAGATTTCGGTGAGAGCGCTTGTTTAGTTTTTTGGGTTACATAGTAACCCTTTTGCAATCAGTTTCTCCTGCAGAAAAAACTTGTGATTGGTTAGAGATGCAGACGGAGGGTTTTCTTTTCAGGTTTTTATATTGTTTCCGCTCTCTGCGTCGCTCATCGGACTTCGAGCCTTGCGAGGCATGTGACAGGAAAGGCTGTTTGTCCACGTTCAAACACTGGTTTTTTGCGTAAGAAGGAACCGGACAGAACGGAATCAGACAAGCAAAGAGAGTCAGCTAGACAACGAACTCGACGGGAAGCTTGGCCAAGCTTTCCATCCAGTCAAGTCAGTTAATTGATCCCAAAAACAAAACGTTATGAGAAAAACAATTTGCAGTAGATTAACACAAAACAAATATGGAAAAACAACTGGTTAATATATATTTACTGAATTTATATTGTGTTGTGTTAAGTTTTCATCTAGCTGGTGTTGAAGGTGACCCCACCAGCTAATGTGAGAATTTGTACCTCACCAACTTTGAGTGACCACCTACAACACGGTTCTGCCTTAAACATTGGCTATTATAGCAGAAAAAGAAAAGGGTTGAAAATCTTTGTTGAATGTATCACCCACTGCGGTGCGTCTTTGCAAGAGTCTGGCGCATTTCTTCCCAAATGCTAGTGAACACCTGCCGGTGCATGTCGACCACGGCAATGTTGCTCTGGCTTTGGTGTCTTCCAAGCGTGGTGTGAAGTTTTCCCTAAACCACTTCAAATAGAATGTGACCCATAGCAATGAAAATGGTGTAGTTGTATAGGAGTTTGACAGTGGGAAATTTTGCTCTCCAATCAGTGCACTGCGGCTTGCATAAAGTATGGAGAAGTTGTTTGAGTTTCTTATTGGTCCGCACAATCTGCCCGTCTGTTTGAGGATGGAACGTCATTGGAAGTTGGATCTGAATTTTGTAGTGAGACATTAGTTTGTGAAAAAAAAGACCAGTGATGCGGTCGTCTCTTCTGTTGATTATAGTGTATGGCGTGTTGCATAGCCGCATGATCTAGTTTAGAAACACGTGTTGTTCCCTCGGTGGTGACAATAGTTGTTGTTGGAATGAAATGCGACATGATTGAAAACTTTTCCACCACCACGAGGATGGTTTCATGTTTCTCCGAAGTGGCGGGCAATCCCATCAAAAATTCCATGCCGATATCAACCTACGGCTACTTCCGAACAAGCAGAGGCTAGAGAAGTCCTGGTGGCCTTGTGTGATGAGATGTTTGTCACTGACATGTGTTGCATTAAATTCAATAGTCTACCACATCGGTCTGCATCTTTTCCCACCACTCACCAGCTTCTTAAGCATCTTCTTCTCGTCAAAATGTCCACCTAAACCTTCGTTGTGACACTCCTCCAATGCCATCCGTCAGAACTCTTCATTTCAAGGTGTAACGACCTGGTGAGTAAACTGTTATTACCAGTAGGAATCATCAAACCAAGCTTGGTTTTTTCATACCCATCAAACTCCACATAACCGTTTGCGAATAGCCTCACGAGGTAGAGATCTCGTTTGACGAGTAGCGTGCTGGTCTTGGCCATCATGTTTGGTCACCAACTTGAAGCATCTGCTCTGCATGTATTTCCATGTCAACATTCAATGTCGTGTTTTAGTTTGGATCTGAGAATACCCATCCACGGAGTTTGTTGATAGCTTGGATCTGGCTGATTTTTGAGGTGTTTGAGTGCGTGGTGGTTGGTGCTCATGATGCACTGTCCACATTCCAAGTATCACCGCCATACTTTAAACACATGCATGACTATGGGCACTTTTTTTTTCTGCAACAAGTGGTAGCAAATGTAGTTTTCCCAACATCTACCTGATAGGTTGTTCTAAACTGCTGTTGTCTTGGAGGAGAATAGCTCTGATTCCTCGATTGGGCGCATAGGTGACCATGACATAATCCACCATTTGTTTCGTCAATCGTAGGGTTAGCACCGATGTCAGTGCATTCTCAAATATTCAAATGTTTCTTTTTTGCTATGCTCTGAACTTGACCATGTGGTTTTACGTGTGAGATCAAAGAGAGGAGTTGACACTCCGGCAGTCTTTTATGAATTGATGGTGGTAGTCAAGAAATTCCAGAAACAATTAGGCATCCCAATCGTTGGTCGGTGTCGGCCAATCAACGACTGCCTCCACCTTTTTGGCCCATGGTGATCAGGCGGCCGTCGATAATGTGGACCAAAAACTGAATTGGAAGGTGGCCAATGTTGCATGTAAAGAGTTTCCCTGGAAATGTCTCTCTTTGGGTGCAGCTATACACTAGGATGTCGTCAAGATACACGACAACAAAGTCATCAAGGTTTGGGCAGAACTTATAGTTCATTATTTCCTTGCGGGGGTATGTGTGATTCTAAACAGACTAACAATACACTCAAAGTGCCTGTATCTGGTATCAAACACTGTCTTCCTGATTTCTACATTAGATATGCAAATCTGAAGATGGCTGCTGCACATGTCAATTTTGGTGAAAGCTTGAGTCCCATGGAGATGGTCCAAAAGGTTTTCTTCTCATGAAGAGGGTATCGTTTCTTGATGGTGATTTCGTTCAATTCTTGGTAGTGTAAACACATCCACGTGTCCTTAGTTTACCTTTCTACAAAAGGTACAGGGATGTAGGATGACGTGGATGGTCTGGTGAACCCCTATCCAAGCATCTCGTCCAACTACTTCTTGAGTTTTATGAGCTTGTGGTCACTCATGCAATAGATCTCCTACATTCTTGGTTTGTTGTCCAACTTCAGCTCTGTGTGATGATCAACATTTTTTTCTACAGGTAACTCTCAAGGTACCCTTCAAACTCCTCAATGAGGGACACAGAATCCTTCAGAGCAGCTGCAAAATCTTTAGGTGTAAAGGCCGGTGTGGCTGTCTCAACTGGTACAACTTCTTCCACTTCCTCTGTTTCCATGTGGAGGAGTTATGCGTGGAATCTGTGTTGTAGACATGTTTTGGCTGCGTCTAGTGATTTCAACTAATGTTTTGTGACCTTTGCAACTTCCTCTACTACTTCTACCTCTGCTGAATTTTGCAATTGTTGCTACGTCATGGGTCGCTCAACCAGAGGAAAGTGTCATTTTATATCGGTTATGCTGACTCAAAGTGACATGCTACTCGATTCTACCTGTGGGTTGTGCCCGTATAGGAAGTTTCCTCCGACGATTATATTTTTGGTCGCTCATGAGGCAAGTCCTCGTGACCACTACGCCTTATAGATCTCTGATATGTAGTCAGAGAGGTTTACGAAGTCAACAAACTTAGAGGTGGCTAGCAATTTTTTTCCCTTCAAATATCCTTGGTTTGGTCTACAAATCAAGATTATGAACCATGTCATTGCTTACAAAGTTGAAAGAAGCTCTTCCGTCCAGTATTGTCACAACCATTATGTGGCTTTTACAAACCCTTGGTTGTACTCATTGCAACATCACTGGCTAGTCTTCCTCATACCACTTGTCATAATTTGCAACATTTGGGACTCTTTTTTGCGGTGATGTGAGCCACTCAGCCGGGAAATCAATCAGTTAAGGTTTTTTCAATCAGAAACGAATTTCTGTCATCTGCACCTGCCCTTTGTCATTTCCCAACTCATTTTCTCTCTGTGACTTCCTCCCTTTTTGGCATGTTGCTGCCATTTTTTCAAAATCACACAAGATGTGTTCCTCCTTCCTACAATTCCAGCACTGCTGTTGCTTGTGCTAATTAACGGTGCCAATCTCCACAGGGAGAGGAGGGTCCCATCGACCATCATTTTCTTCCGTCACGATCAGGGTTGTGGCTTTGGGGTCACCAAGTGTTGGATTCCTCCATCCGAGCATTGTAGTTGGTCCTGTTAATGCAATCGACTGCTTGGATCATTTACGATAGGTCGTCTTGGATGCTGAATATGGCAATTTCTTGCCAAATGACAACAGCCGTTTGAGGCTATTGTTGTTGTAGAAACAGATTTTGTTGGGAACGAGGTCACTCTTGGTGATTATTTTACAAAAAAACAGTATGTATTTTGCAACGCTGGACTTCTGATGCGTGCCTTGAAGCCTATACCATGCATCAGACTTCCCTTTTTTGTTCTTAAACGAGCATATATGGTGTGCCTAAAGTCCATCTAGTTCTTGGGTGGGGTCAGAGGGTCGTGGGACGTCCCATTGATCCGCGCGAGAGGTAAAACCCTTGTGGCTGACAATGTGAGAGCGGTTGTGGAAGCTGTTGATCCAGCTCTATTGGTCTCCTATTGCCGTTAGATGGATGTTTGTCATACCACCAACTCAAATCTGTTCAACCCAAAAACAAGGCCTTGAGGTCAGTCTTTTTTTTGTTGTTGTTGACCCTGGCAGCAATAAAGTACGCCTCAAAACTCTTCAACAACATCCTGACTGTTGGTCCTTTGGAATTTGCGGTATCAAACAATTCAGGGAGTGTCAGTCAACATTGGGGTTTACTGGAGAGATGAATATCTCTCTTGGTGAGCATTGCTTCCCGCACGTCGTGGATTTTGTAGCTCTTCCATTGCCACATTAATTCTTTGGAGCAGATGGGTGTTGAGGCTCTCGAGTCCCGACAACTTCTGGTATAGGTTCTCGTCGATGCAAACCTATCAGCCGGTGCCTCACATTGTTTCAGTTGTCATCCTGGTGCACAATGGCGGGGGTGAAGGGTTCATGAAGCCCAAGGAACCAGTCATCATGTTGGTCTTCGGGGTCGTCGGTGCTACTCCATTTGCCGCAAAAGCTGACGTTACTATCTGGTTTGCCAAGAGAGCGTTGTTGTTTGCATGTTGCTGATTCTCCATAGTTGAATTCATAGCCAGTTATTGTTGCTTGTCGTTGGGTTCGCTTGCTCCATTCACCATTTTCCTCACAAGGTTTGCAAATTTCTGAACCGTGGAGGTATGCTAAAGACTCATGAGAGGTTGTCGCCTTATAGTTAATGCGTTGGTTGTCCCTCGTGCGTCACTGCACTCTAAAATCAAGTGTTACACCGAGCAGAATGTGGGTGCTTCACAAGGATGAGGTTCGGAGCAGAAGGTGATTCTAGGACTTTGGACAAATGGATAATGTGCATTGAGCAATAAGTGTACTTTGATGATAAGTGTCAAACAACTTGAGCGCATGTACACAATAACAAGAATCACAATGATGTATATGCTAGGTCTGTGGCACTCAAGCCGAGTGACCCATGCGATCTTGCATCGTGAGTAATCACTTCAAGAAACTCCACCAGTAAGTTGGGGAGTTTTGGTAATACCGAGGCACAGCGTTATAAAAGTTTAGTATCATCAAGAAGTCAACTAAACAATATAAAAAGGTTCATGCAGTCTGTGATGCTTCTATAAGCCATTATTGAAAGTTGTCAAAGTTGTCCAATCATTTGAGAATGGGACACCAAAGGTTGGGGCGGGTGGGCAACGTTCCCTTGGTCAAATGGCGTAAGAATTTTAAGGTTGATGGATGATGGGCCATGAATGTAACCAAAAAAATATCCACTCTCAGAGTTCATGGACTCGTGTATGTCTAGAACGTTACAAATATGAATACCTTTCATACGCACCCAGCCACGGCCTACAAGAGGAACTCTATTTCCAACCATACTATGACTTTGTAACCCACAAAAACAAGGCAAGGCATGTCGGGTCAAGGTGCCCTAAAAGGTGACTCAAATGATCAATGGGTTCAATGTCACTACCTATTCAAGCATTCTCAGGTGTGACCAAGGAATATCTTGGTCTAAGGTAGTACCAGTGACTGGGCTTCTTGCGATTGAAATGGACTGAGGCTTCATTCTCCGATCCTTCTATTTGTTGTTGTCTTGGTCTAAACCTCTTCTCGCGTATCGGTAGTTGTATGCTTTGACTAAGACCATCTAAAGGGTTGTGCATAAGATGGTATTGAAGGCTGCTATGGAGGCAGGAGGAGAACCAGTTGGCGCAGTAATTGACATAGCGCTGTGGACAGTAGTGGGCAGGGAGGGAAAGATTATTGGTGGTCATGGATTCCTTGAGCCTATGTACAGGATGTGAGTGCAAGGATTAGTAGCGAGAGTGCCACATGTAGTCGAGCAAGTATTAGGTTTGGCGACAGAATTATCTACAATCTCAATGACATTGATAGTAGCACGATGTCCAATGTTGGAGGTAACAAGAGCCTTGTTGGTAGCAGTATCTCAGCCCGTATTGGAGGTTTGTACAGGAGTCTCAGTGAGAGTCTCCATAAGGTGAATAGTGATGGTCAAAACCACTATGGTTGAGAAGGTAACTTGGACAATGACCGACGCCATAGAAGGAACATGAGTTGGATGAAAGTTGACATCGCAGCATGGGGAGCACTGGGAGCATTAAGAGGAGTTATGAAAGGAGGGACATAGGGCCAGGATAGCCGAGCGCTGGTATTACGTGCTTATTGGCCTTAGGTTTTCCTAGTGGAACATCACATCGAATGGCCCAGAGGACTTTACCTCCTTTCTCCATCTCAGAATTTCATTCACTATCTCTTTCATTAGCTTTTTAATCCCATTTACACCCTTTTTGCTGTCCCTGCCTCTTCCTCCACCTTCCCCTCTCCCTCCCTCCTCCACCCCCACCTCTCTAATCTATTACATTCCACTCCTTATCTTCCAAGCCCCTCCTCCCCCTCCTCCTGCTCCCATGGTCCCACCTCTACCTCCTACCCTCCCCCTCAAAGGTCACCCCCTCTCCTCCCCTTTATCTAACTTCCTCCTCCCCTTCCTAGTGGGGCATCTCCGAGATGGATGGGCCGTCTTGGGATTATAGGAGAATGAGGGTAGGACATGACGGAGGGAGGGACCGGCTAGGAGACACGGAGAGAGAGAGAGAGAGAGAGAGAGAGAGAGAGAGAGAGAGAGAGAGAGAGAGAGAGAGAGAGAGAGAGAGATAGAGAGAGAAACAGAGAGGTTGATGGTAAAAAAAAGTCTCACACTTTGTTGAAATCTTCAATATGAGGGGTAGGTCTTTTCACCAAGGCACGATGAGTGACCCAACTAGTCCATTGGGATACTGTGCCCTTCTCCTCTAACATGCAATTCTTTACTTAGAAGAAGTTAGGGAAACGAGCTCAGGTGCAAAAATGCTCTGTGAATACATCTAGAGAGACCTAGGTCATGTTACATGGCTCTCTTAAGCATCACCTCTAGCTCTCGGATGACAATTGACACTCGCAGCACGGGGGGAGCAAAACCATCAAGCAAAACATTTTACCGTACTAGAGGGCATTGTAGTGGTTTGGACGGATTCCTTGGCCAACTACACCAAAGTCGTGGTAAACGATGGTCTTCAACCCTGGAGGCATCCCGTCAACCCGGCCACAGGCCAGGGGGCCCTGCTTGATCAATGTGGCACTGACCGCGAGCTACAAATGTCCCCATATAGGAGTAAGCCACCCCTGGCATCCACATGTTGGTTTCGAATCCCGGCGCTCTGATACTTATGTTGTGGATCAAACGGAATCCGTGGCTAGCTATGGTAAAACCACGGTGCTTGTGGGTCTTCGACTCTCAAGCCATCATGTTAAACACCCCATGAGCTAGGGACCCCCGCTCGATCCACATGGCATATGCCGCGCGCTACAGACATATTCACCAAAATTAATTATTCTGATTGGCCCATGCATTTTCAAAACAACATTGGCCACTTGTGTGAATCACCTTTGAAATTTGGGGTAATTTGATCGATGATAAGCGGTTTACTGCATAAGAAAAACTGTGTAGGAGATGTTTCAGCAACCATATGGACTCCATACTTCGTGTCCTCGTGACATGTGTACATGCCACATGGAGGACAACTTTGTCATATGCTTTTGAACATCCGATTTCTTGGATGTTCAAGCTGAATTAAAGAAGAAAACCCTTGCAACCTGACGCTCAAAGTGACCCTGCCAGTGAATATGACTTTTTCTTTACCTAATATTTTGGATAAAGTAGCAATCACGGAAAAGGGTTTGAAATCTTTGGTTTATATACCCAATGGAGTAAAGCCCTGTTGGTGAGCACCTTTGGTGTGTAGTAAGATGCAATGACCAACATACGGGCATTTCATAGATGAAAAAGCATTATGTACGGGTTCTTACTAGCCATTAAGGGTGGAGCCTCGTAGGTGTCACGGGAATGACCCTATAAGTAGAGTTGTTGGAACATGTGGCATAGTGGTTCCATCGAATAAATATGTTGAGCACATTCTTTTGTATTCCAAGACGAGTCTAGCTCAAAGGGACAAGGTGAGTGAGAGGAGGGAGTTGCATCCACGATTCTCAAAGGTGGGATTATTGCAAGAGGTACACATGTTGGTGAGAGGAGTTTAAGTGATTTTGGCAACACATACTTCCTTCAAGTTATTTTGCCTACAAAAAATAGTTGAGTATTAACGTGTTCAAAAAGGTGAAGAAGAATCATGCATTTTAGGTAGTGAGGGAGAGATAGCTGAGTATCTCGGCCCCATTCCTTCAATGTTTCCATACAGATTGTATGCAGCTGTTATTCTTTGGAGCCAGTATGTTCGTCGTCCTTGAGATCTTGCTCTGGTTTCTACAGGAGAACCCTTTGGTCCATTGTTTTTACCTAGTCCTTTTAGCATTCCATGAGGTGTGGGAATAAGGAGTCAAGGCCAGACCAACGTATTCAAAGATGATGCATGCCTTTGTGCAACTTCATCCGAGCCCGAAGCAGCCTTTGCCACCATGATGGAAGGTGTATCGATTTAGAAGGTGTACTTTGAATCCTACAAATGCCCACTTTGGCATCACTCAAATGATGCTCCCTTCGTAGCAAGTTCAAATGCCATTATCACCTCTGGCGTTTTTGAGAACGAAGGGGAGCTTGATGTTATGGTCACATACCAAGTCCTTGGGATAAACCTCCTACCCTGAACTCCTTATTGTGTGGGGCAACTCTTTAGATGCCTCACAGTCCTCTCCTAGCAAGAAGACCCCTACTAGTAGCCAAGATTCTTGCCGTGGGACTCTTTCAATGGTATTTGTACGAAGGTGGTAAGACTTGTAAGATGGAATGAGCTTGTGCAAGGCAATACTTGGATTACAAGAGGAGCTGAACAAGGAAAAGGAGCTTAGACATAACGGACCAGTTCAAGCGACGTACAAAATTTTGGATAAGATCGGCATAGCCTATCCATAGTCCAACACCATCATGCTTACTAGGAGGTCATTGACTCAATACACCAGCCGATATCCCCCTTGCAAGTTGAAAGCTTTCATTGGGGTGCACACGTGCAAGAAAAACTTGGAGCACATGTTATGCTGTCCAATATTTCCACCGCACCAAAGATCACCTCAGTCCAAGGAGAAACGACTGAGTTATAGTTGTTTCACTTCTTTGTGGGTGTTTTCCACTTGCAGCATTGCTAGTGGGGGTCACACCCCCCCGACACGCCCTGGCTTGCAAATGCACCACCCGCAATCATCCCAGATTTCCTATAGCCTCAAATGAACCATAAATTAATGGTTGAGTTTCCATCTAGGGGCACTTTGGTATGAGTGGGCAAGAAAGTTGCTCCGTCTCGATAGGGTGAAACCGGACGTGCACCTCCCAGCTTTGTCCAGCCGTAACTTTCCCGCTCTTGCACCAAATGGCCCAGTTCTTGTGCCAAACCCACACAAGTCCTTGCGCAATATCATATCATGGCCTTGAACACAGTGTTTGATTTTATCACGGTGATGGAACCTCCACATCCCGCAACAATTGTTGTCCTCGATGACTTACCATTTCGTACAACATCCTCTTCATGTGGGTAGGGTGAGTGGTGGTTGTAGGAGTTGTTACTGGGGGTCAGGTAGTTACATTACATTGAGGACCCTCCTGTAGCAAGCACCATTGAATGCATGTAGGTAATCCCCCAGAAAAGAGAGTGAGTGTTAATCGTAACCCCCCTTCCCTTCTGGTTACATGTAAGATGCTTCTTAAACAATGCTGTTTGGAAGGCTTACCTTGGCCTCGTCTAATTACATTCTTGGCTAGCTGGTATGTGGATTGAATAGCAAAATTTTCTTCTTTT
>SZWC01004870.1:45930-57322 GCA_023375785.1 Penium margaritaceum | reverse complement strand
CACACACACACACACACACCTCTGAAAGAGAGTGAAGCAACATGGATGCAACACATATTGAGTGGTTTCTAAGGATAACAACTCAATCAGGAATGCTAGGCATTCCCCTCGCTTTGTGGATGTTGGCTCTTTCACTTGTGTAGCACTTGGCTCTTGATGATGGGCTAGCCAATAGCTCTTGTAAATCTCTAATGTAGAACACGTTGGTTGAATGGTCATCACATTGGTGGCATGTCCACATGCACTCTAGGATGACGTGGAGTTCTCAATGCGTGTGTGGCTTGTGGTTGCGTTTGGTTAGTTGCCGGTTTCACATCATCTCCGGATCACGCTGTAGAACTCCTTTGCCAGGAGCAGCTCTTGGTTTCATGCCAAGAGGTTTAGCTCAACCTCAAGGGTGGCGGCAAGCTCACGGGGGACGTACAGGACCTACCAACCCACCATCACTCTTCACTCCTTTTTCTAGTGTAAGCTTCTCAAAACCCATGGAGTCTCCCCCCTCCTCCCTTGGGCTCTCTCCCTCACATGTCCCTACTAAGTATACCCCTTTGTCTCTTTGCTCATCTGCCTCTGATTGTGAGGTGGAACGATCCTACCGTTTCATTGAGCCATTGTGCTGCATCGAGGTCTCAAATGCTGCAAACCACCGAAGGTGTTTTATTATGAAAGGACACTTTGTATATTGCAACTGTCCTAAATGGATAGCATATGGTGACCTTTCGTGGCATGCAAAACCTACTCCAGATACAACATAGCCATAATGACAATTGTGATAATCTACCATACATTGCAAGTGTTTGTGATGGCTTACGATGCCAAAAAAAGAGCTTGCATGGATTACAATGACTAGTGTTCATCCACATTACCATGGGATGTCTTCCATGATGTTGGATGGCTTGCCATGACCCAAAAGGCTCTTGAAAACTTGAATTGCTTAGCAAGGCTAAAGTGTACTTCAAAGGTGGATAACTGCTTCCAACAAAATTGTGATTTCTACAAACAAACTGAAAAAACCTACAGACACCAAAAGTGGCTTCCCATACTACCGTACTGCTCCATGATTTCAACATGGATGAAATCACGAATTTGATAACGGAAGGATATTCTGTTCGTTACTTCAAAACCGCAAAAACAAATGTGTCCCAAATGTAAGTCGAGCGCGTAGGATGAATTGTCCTTGGGGCCCTGGTTCTCGCATTGTCGTAACTAGAGGACCTGCATAGCCCAATCTATTAGCGCCGGACCCTATGTTCAGGCGGCTATCAACAAGAGGGCCCGCCAGCTGCCGGCACGATTCGAAACAGCCGGGGTGTTATAGCGCTCACTATCTCGGACGACTGTTTGAACCCAAAATGCATTCGACGATTTTGTGAGATCCTAAACCGTGCGTTGTGGAAGGACAACACGAGTGGAACCTGTTCTGTTGACAAGTTTTGTTTTTCAACTATGCTACATTAAAAAAATTCTGTTTGTTTGCCACGTTGTTCGCTACCCACCGACTGTCATGGACAAACGCTGCCCACCGATGTTGCCGGATCGAGCCTGAGATGGCCAGTGCATAACCGACGGGCTCCGAGGTTGTAGAGCTTGGGAGACCTGAGAAGATGCAAGGAAGGTTCTTAGCAACACTCCCGTTGACCAAGCGTCAGTGCCTCATCAGACGGTGACGACAGTCACAAGTCGTGCACGCAACCGCAAGAGTTTGGCTAGGGGATACAGGGTAAAGTGTTTGAATGCTTCAATAGCATTTGTAGAGAGAAATGACAAATAACAGATCCATGGCGTAAATACCTGCCGTGGAAAACAGCGGGTGTCGCACGCGGCGGTCCAAGAGCTGTCCTAAAACCGGCCCAAACCCACTGTTTTGGCGTTCACTCTGCGCACACACTTCAGAATGCTACGCCATCTAAACCTAGACATGCGGGATCACAAGACGGACGCTACGACTGGTCACATGCATGCATCCATCATCAGACAGTGGACACGTAATGCAAAAACATGCAAATTGGGCTCATGGCCAGTCCGCCGAATAGTCTCCTGCAAGCTGTAGAAAAAACAACAGGGAGTCCTGGTAGTGTCGGGGGCTCTGGAACGGTAGTCGGCTAGCTCCAAGCTGGTAGTCCGCCGCCAATCGTCGCACCAGTGTCACCAGGGCCCGCCTCAAGGATCTGCACGAGTATGGACAAGGCCGAGTGGTCACAGTAGACTGTACAAGAACGTCACAAATCACAACACTACCCCATGACCTGATGTTACGCATGTCCATACACGTGCGCCACTGGGACAAGTACAATAGTGAGTGTAAAACAGATGGGACACGGCCACATATCCCACACTCAACCACCGTCAGGCATGGGGCGAAGCCCAACAGAACGAATGGCCACCAAGAACTTTCCGCAGGGTAGTGCCTTCGTCAAGAAATCAGCACGCTGCATGTCAGTGCCAACCCACATGACGGAGATCACGTGTCGCTCCACCAGATCACGAACGAAGTGATGCTCAACCGCAATGTGCTTTGTGCGAGCATGAAAGACACCGGAGTTCTCCGTAATGGCTAGAGCACTCTGGTTGTCGCAACGCACCACAATGGAGGGTACCGACTGCCCAAGCTCAAGAAAAAAGCGATGCAACCATACAGCCTCATCAGCCCCTGCGCACAAAGCCACGTACTCTGCCTCTGACGAACTACGTATGATGCAGTCCTGCTTCCCGCTTCGCCAAGACAGAGCGGTACCACCGAGCAGAAAAACGTAGCCAGTACCACAGAGCGGTACCACCCATTTGGGCTCCAAGCCCAGTCATTGTCAGATCACGCACAAAGTGAGGCTCAACCGCAATGTGCTTTGTGCGAGCGTGAAAGATACCGGAGTTCTCCGCAATGGTGAGAGCACTATGGTTTTTGCAACAAAGCACAATGGCGGGTACTGATTCACCAAGCTTAAGAAACAGGCGATGTAGCCATACCGCCTCAGCAGCCTCAACAGCCTCTGCTCTGTACTCTGCCTTCGACGAGCTACGTGCGATTCATCCCTGCTTCCCACTACGCCAAGACAGAGCAGTACCACCAAGCACGAACACGTAGCCAGTACGGCTGCATCCATCTGGGCTGTAGGCCTAGTCCCTGTCAGTGTAGCCGTCAAGGCCCATCAAACACTGCTAACGAAAGCAGAGTCCGAGGTACGGCATGGAGACCACGTACCGCACCACTCGCACAGGCGCGTACAGGGCTTTGGCACATGGAGCCTGCAAGAACTGAGCAAGGAGGTTGACAGAAAAAGCAATGTCAGGACGTGTGGTAGTGGCCAGGTACATCAAACATTAGATGAGACGAAGGTACAAGGTCATGTCCACTGTCTCCCCCAGCTATGTGGGATCATCCACCTTCAGGGCATCCTTCCCATGAGGTGTAAGAGGCGTCGAAGCGATGGAAACTACACCAAGGAGATCGCTGAAACGCTCCCCCATGACTTGTGCGTATCGGGCCTGATGCAGCAGCAGTGTCCGACGCCTGCGATCTCGCACGATCTCCATACCAAGAAACACCAATGCAGGACCAAGGTCCTTCATCCTATAGGTAGTCTGGAGGACAGCCTTGGCCTCCTTCATGGTCTCCAGGGACGAAGATGCGATCAGAAGTTCATCGACATGGACCAGAATGGCGGTGAACCGCTCGGGTGTGGTCGGATGAAGAGAGAGGGATCTGCCTCGCTCTGTACACATTCCGCACGAGTCAAAGTGCCGGTGATCTCCCGGTTCCAACATCGCAGAGACTACTTGAGGCCGTACAAGGACTTGCACAAGCGCAAGACCTTGTCACCGTCCTCAAATCCTGGTGGCTGAGCCACGTAAATCTCCTCATCCTGAGAGCCATGGAGGAACGCATTATTCACGTCCATCTGGTGCAGTTCCCACTCATGCTGAGCCACTATACCGAACAGAGCTCGAGCTGAGGTCATGCGGCCGACAGGGGCAAAAGTGTCAGTGTAATTGACGCCCTCAATCTGAGAGTATCCCTTGACGACCAAGCGGGCCTTGTAGCGTTCCAGTGAGCCATCCGACTTCACTTTCTTGCAAAAGAACTAATTGACCTGAATAGCCTTCCTCCCGGGCAGAAGGTCGACAAGCTCGTAGACTCTATGCTCTTGGATGGCGCGAAGCTCATCCTCGCGGGTAGCGCACCAAGTGTCAGCATCCTGTGATGAGAGAGCTTCTTTCAGGGTGCCAGGGTCGGGTGCAATAGAGGGAGAGCTCTACGTGGCAAGCGTACACGCCTTGGTGCTAAGCCTGACGACCACAAGATCAGCTGCTGCATCACAAGCGATATGGAACTCACGAGTGACGTGATCGTGCCCTACGGGGCACGCTAGATGTACCTCTGTGAGCTCAATGCGGACACTCATGCCTAGGGCCTTTGTGCTGAGGTCACCACTCGTAATGCTGCGAGAGGGGCGCCTGGGTGCGGGGCTCGACGCTTGTTGAGCTCCGGAATCCAGTGGTCGAAGACGGCCACCGGGCTCAAGGGAGTAACATGAGCTTGAGGGGCGCACCTCAGACTCAAGGACAGGCACGACCACAGCTGGTAGGGGCTGAGGAAAGGCAGCCGGTGATGCCGTGCGAGGAGATGCATGTGTGTGGGACACGGGGCTGGGTGTGACAGTAGGAGTAGGCAAGACTAGACCTGACACAGAGACAGGATTGCAAGGAGACACAGGCATGGAGTCGACGAGACTGGACCAGACACAGAAACAGGAGTGCTCGCATACCCCGGTGCTGGCGTAGAAGTAGGTGCGGGAACAGAAGTAGGGGCACATGTGGGGTGTGCAATAGGCTGTACGGGCGAGGTCTCTAAACGACGGCGATGATCGCTGGGTCATGAAGGGCCAGAGACCAAGAGGTGAAGGGGGCTCGAACGGAAACATCAGCCTAGTGAGAGGTTTTCGCTGGCATAGAAGTCTCCCCCATCCAACAAGAATCCTCACAGGTAGGAACATGTGTGGCAGCGAGTGCCGTGATCGAAGTCAGGTCGTGGTAGGTGAGAGACTCGAAAAAGAGCACGTCGCATGACTCAATGACGAGACGACGAGTAGGGTCCCAGAAGCGCCAAGCCTTCAACCTCAGGGAAATGCCTACGAAGGCACACAAGCAGCCCCAAGGTGAGACCTTGGACCCCTGCTGGTCCTCGGTTTACCATACGGAGGTCAGGGATCATCAGACGCGAGCGAGAGGAAGGTCAGCACGGTGTCCAAACCAGAGGTCATACAGTGTAAAATGGTCTAGAAGGGGACCGTGCGGGAGGCGATTCCAGACCCAAGTCATGTAGGCAAAAACCTCAAAGATAAAGGACTCAGGGAGACCGCACTCAGAACGCATAGCGCGAACCACGTCCTCCATGGTGCGGTTCCAGCGCTCGGAAACACCGTTCTGCTGAGGGGTAACAGGAGCGGAGAGCTAGTGAAAAATCCCGTGCTCAGCAAAGAATCCGTCCATCTAGCCAAGGAACTCACCGCCGCTGTCCGAGCAGAAAGTATGTAGCGTGTGACGTGACTGACGCTCAGCCATGACTAGCCAGAGTCGAACCGCAAGGGCGGCGTCGCTCTTCTGATGCAGGTTGTAGACCCACCGCATCCGGGTAAAGTCATCAGTCAGAGTCAGAACATACCGGCCCCGATCAGATAGGAACTCGATAGGAAGAGGACTGAGAAGGTCTAAGTGAACTAACTCAAGAGGCCAAAGCGCTCAGGAACGAGAGTCAAGGTAGGTGCATCGGTGCATCTTCCCTTGAGCGCAAAAGAGACAGTCGGTCTTGGGTGGCTTCTCGAAAGAAGCCGCGTCCAGACCGAGAGCTGGCTATGTCTGAATGAGCTTTGACATAGTATTGGAGCCCACGTGACATAGAGGACGATGAAGCAACCGCTGGTGTTCTAGAGACAGAACACCAGTGAGAAAGACCCGACCGGAGGAGGAAGGAGAGCAAGGGGAGGAGGTCCAAGAGACGCGTTAAAGATCATCTACGACTGAGGCATGAAGGACAACGCTGCGAGTGTCACTTGCAGTCATAGTCGCTGAGTCTGAAGTATGCTCCACAGAGAGACACATCAGTGGGGAGGCACGCAAAGAAAGCAGGCTGAGCTCAAGATCAGGCACAAACAACACGTCGGAAAGGTACAAGGGGCGAGACGGACCGTTGAAACATACAAACCCAACACCATGGACTGGCAAGGACTGACGAGAGCTTGTACGGGAAGAACGGACAGACGTGAAAGGACCGAGAACAACAAAATCACGACGATTACACGTCATGTGATGAGTGGCACCAGAATCGATGATCCAAGTGCCACCGGAGTCACAACTGGTGGATGTCACTATACAACGGGCAATGGAACACTCGGCATCAGAGGGACACTGAGCCGTTAGTGGGGAGGAACGACGCAGGGTACAAAGATGAGACTCATGAACCCAATCGGTGCAATCAGGCCCATCAGCATCACATGCTGACCGTGCTTCCCCACATGCGTCTTCATGACCCACAAGAACGGACGGACAGACAGTCTGTGGACCACCCGACGATGACAACACACTCGCACCTCCCTGAAAGCGGAGCGCGAGAAGGTGTCGGAGCTCAGGGATGGTGCGGTCGCGTGGGTTCGGATCACTGCTACTCGCCGGTGAGGAAGAGGGAACAGCTGCAGTCATGGCCGCCACGCGTTCGGAGGATGGCGAGGATGACGTGCTGGACGTGGAACGGAGGGCATGTGCAGCCTGGAGCCCATGAGTAATCCGCGCCGAGTCGAGCGGCAGCTGGCACTCGGTGTAGCGATGGGCACCTCCACAGTTGTAGCAGTGAACAGAATGTCCACCGCTACCACTCGATGACGACTGCTACTGTGACTGATGCAGACCTGATCCATGCTTCCTCTTCTTCTTCTTTCCCTGAGCTGCTGCTGGAACACCCTATGTCTGAGTGGGTGTGGGCGGGGCCGAAGAGGAGGAGGAGGATGAGGACGTGATGGAGGATGAAGAAGGAGACTGCAGGAGGGAAGATGGTGGTGATGCGACAAATGCTACAGCAAAAGAAGTCTCCTGATGGGCCACGGTTGCCTCGCAGGTTGAAGTTACCTGGAGAAAGAGCTGATGCGCCCAGGGGAGAAGCTGCAGAGTGGCTGAAAAAGGCTCGAGGAGAGCGTCGCTGTACCGTGTGAAGATGTCAGTGTACTCAAGGCGAACTCCAAGCATCATCGTACGGAGTGACCAAAGTTGTGTGCCTCCTGAGGTCCCAAGGCGCGTATAGATGCACATGGCGCGTCGCCAGTAATCGGTTGCAGGTTCTGCATGCTCCTGACAGAGAGAGTGGAAGGCACGAATGTGTGCTGCATGAGTGGCATGCGTCTCTACAACCAGCAGGGATAAAGGCAGATCCCAACCTCCACGTGGATTGGCGCCGGTGCCTATGCTGGCCTCGGCAAGGAAGGGCCGGAAGTCGACGACGGTCTCGCGCGGCATGGCAAAGAGGAGTCCATGCATCGCCCTGTCTGTTGTCAGCACCTGTGTTGGGTCTGTAGGCTGATACAGGCTGTGGTAGTAGGGCCACACTCCCTCCAAAGTAGCCCAAACCTGAAAGAGGATCTCCCAGCAGTCGAAGCCGTCCTCACTGATGTACCGTGGAGGTGGTGTCTCAAAGTCCTTGGGTTGCCGCTCCTTGGGGAGAGCAACCGCACGCCGAGGAGGACAAGCGACAGGGAAGACTCCTGGAAAGGGATAGTCACCGGGGTAGTCAAGTGACGATCGTATCGAAGGACACCGAGGAGATCTGGTGCCCGTTTGCAGCTGACGGAGGCGCTCCTGAAGAACTCGAATCTCATGATCCGGGGAGTCACCTGTCATGCCTGGCATGGATGGATCATCATCGAGGAGGTCAGGAGGTAGTGGTTCAGGTCTAGCTCCTGCCACGGGTGCCTGAGCCGACTACTGTGTAGAGACTACGACACCGACAGCTCCCACAAAAACATGCTGTGGGACCGTGGACTGGGCACGCAGAAGCACAGTCAATGTGCAGATGGTATTAGTCTGCTCCCGCTGTAGGCGACGCATCTCATCCTGCTGGCTCCGCAGGTCCTCAATGGCCTGCGAGCGTGGGCTGAGGACCCAAGAAGAAGAGGAAGAGGGATCGCCTGTCCCCTTCCCCTTGTTGTCAGACGAGTCCATGTCTCCTCTCATTATGGATCGACAAGTCAGGTTTGTCGGATTGCAAAAATGACAGTGTTTCTCGAAGAGTTGAGACGCTAGCAATCTTTTACTATCCGGCCAAAAATTTGGCTAAGTATGGTGCTGATGTCAGCAGGTGGTTGCTGACGTCAGCACGACCTTATGACATCAGCAAGCATAAATGCTGACATCAGCTCGACTCCCCCCTTTTCTTTCTCTTTTTTTCTAGTGGTTCTGCGCGAGTGTACAGCCGCTCCGCGGGGGCTGTGCGGAATCTGGGCCGAAGCTGCTCCGAAGTTTCGCAACAGCTTCCGCTCAGTTGTTGCTGCAGTTGTGCTATCAGCTGTAGCAGCAAATGCGTGGCTGCACAATGGTAGCAGCGGCTGCACAATGCCGCTGCTGCTGCTGCGCGCTGCGGCTGCTGCTCGCTGCCGTCGCCGATTGCTGCTCCTGCTGCAACTGTTGCGCTGCTGTTGTTGCAACTGCTGCTGCTCTGCTGCTGCCACAGCGGCTGCCGCTGCTGCTGTTGTGCTGCTGTTGCCACCGCTACTACTACTCTGCTACTGCCACTGCTTCTGTCGCCGCTGCTGCCGCTGCATTGCTGTTGCCGCGGCCATCGTTGCGGTTGAGGACGGCGGCTGCACTCGCTACAGCCGCCACGCGTTGTTGTACCTGTTGCTACGACACTGCTGCTCCCTCTGTTACTACTGCTGCTCTGCTGCTATGCTGCTGTTGGCACGGTGGCAACGCCGCTGCTACGGTCTCATGTGATAGGTGTGGGCTGCGTCGACAGCGACCGGCTGTCTTCGACAGGCCCTAGTGGATCTATTGTAGCGGTGACTCTCACTGCTGCTGCTCTGTTGCGTCTCTGCTGCGCAGCTCAGTGAGAATTGTCTCACCACTCTGATACCATGAGAAGATGCAAGAAAGCTTCCTAGCAACACTCCTGTTGACCAAGCGTCAGTGCCTGATTAGACGGTGACGACAGTCACAAGCCGTGCACGCAAGGGCAAATGTTTGGCTAGGGGACACAAGATAATGTGTCTGAACGCTTCATTAGCATTTGCAAAGAGAAATGACAAATGACAGGTCCATGGCATAAATACCTGCCGCGGTGTTCAGCGGGTGTCGCACGCGGCGGTCCAAGAGCTGTCCTAAAACCGGCCCAAAACCACTGTTTTGGCCATAACTCTGCGCACATATGTCAGAATGCTACGCCATCTGAACCTAGACGTGCAAGATCACAAGACAAATGCTACGACTGGTCACATGCATGCATCCATCATCAGATGGTGGAAACACAATGCAAAAACATGCAAATTGGGCTCATGGCCAGTCCGCCAAAAAGACTCTTGCAAGTTGCAGAAAAAACAGGAGGGAGTCTCGGCAGTGTCCGGGGCTCTGGAACGGTAGTCGGCCAGCTCCAAGCTGGTAGTCCGTCGCCAGTTGTCGCACCGGTGTCACCAGGGCCCGCCTCAGGGTTCTGCACGAGTATGGACACGGCCGAGTGGTCACAGTAGACTGTACAAGAACGTCACAAATCACAACACGACCGGGCCCTCGGGTTAGTCAGATTGGTCGACGGGGCTAAAAGGTTTGTCAGATATCGAAACGGGTCCCCGTATCAAAGCGCGGAAGCAACCTGGGCTCCAAGGTCGAAATGCCCAGCGCGTAAAAGGGGGCATACGCGCAATCTTGTTGTAGCGCTGTGTGCGATATTTCACGTATGCACGCTCGTGTTTCGAGAATTCAAATGCCGCCAATAGCAGGTGGCAGAGTTGTCGAGTGCCAATCGGCCGCTGACGTCGACATTTTCTGCCATCGGCGTTGAGCATGTCTCCTTGGGGGAAAAAAAGCCAGATTTTGAAACCAAGGTTAAAGTTTGACATGTTTGGTTTGTAATTGACAACATGAAAGTAAAGGAATTGCCCAACGAATCTAAGTTGTAGCCTCAAAATTGTTTTGGACCACGACATCATGAATTGGTACGGTATGTTGTTTTTCCGTGTTTTTTTTTTAGAATTAGAATGGTCTGGAAGCATTGGATTGAACCTTTACTGTTTCAAGCGGCTTATCCAAAAGCTTGCAATGCTTTGTGATGGTATGGAATTGCTTCCAATAGCTGGTGATGGCTTTGGAATAGAAATTTGATGGATTGAAATGGCCCATAATCTATTTTATGATTATTCATTGTATGTTGTGGACTTGAGTGGAATGGCTAGCTCTAGATTGCGTTGCTTGAAATGGTTTATAATGATTCCTGATAGCTTGCAAAGGCATGCGGTAATGGATTTTTTTTTTTCTACTAGCTGTCACGAGGGAAAACGTTTTGAATCATTTTGTGACTTGCTATGTTGATTTTGAGTGGAATGAGATGGCTTGAGGTGGTCTAACCTATCACAAGCCACACGATAGATTGTGGTTGTTGATTTCCAGTGAAATGAAGTGATTTTAACTCTATTTTTTTTTTGGAATAAAACTAGTGATGTTTTCACAATTCCCATGCCCTAGAAACGTACATCGTAGTTTTGTGCATTATCCTCACTTGTTGCACCTTTATGTTGAAGGTAACATGTCCATTGCACAGGATCAAGATGATAAGTCCTTTCTGCTAGATTGTTTCAAAAATTGTTGTTGGAAAGAGTTCAAAGACGAGTTTTCATGGCCATGGATGTAGTATGGTATCCTAAACTGGCCGTTCAAGCTGGGACCCCACGTGCATGTAGTTCCGCTCAGAATTCGATTCTTCTGGGCTTTCGGCTGGGATGCGTGTTAGCCCAGACCTCAGCATCCCTTGTTTTACTCTTTGGCAAACTTCTATCAAAGCCGGGCTAGAACCTGCGACCTCTCGCTTCGGCTGTAATGGCGGACCGCCGTCCGCCGTGGGACTTGGTTGCCCCCAGGTGGTTGCCGATGCCCCCTCTCAAGGTTGTGAACAGCTTTCCAAAAGACTCTTTTCCCTTTCCGTCCGAACTTCTCTTGTAGCCGGGCAGCCAACAGCAGCAGCAGTGTACCAAGCACTTCGGACCGGGCCTTGCTTGGCGTCGCACTGACAAGAACAGCAAGCAGCCATGGTAATCAGCTCGTGTGGGCTGCTCAAGATGGCTGATGTAACAGTGCTGAAGGGTGATAGCTTGGCGCTGTAGGTGGTGATGCCAGGTCTGCCGGGGTGGGCTGGCTTCAACCGTGG
>SZWC01004870.1:18802-30255 GCA_023375785.1 Penium margaritaceum | reverse complement strand
GACGACGACGACGACGACGACGACGACGACGACGACGACGACGACGACGACGACGACGACGACGACGACGACGGCGATGTTGACTTCAGTCATTCGATCGCATCAACTCATGTCTAGGGATGCGCTTTCTGTGTCGCCATGGCTTCCATGAGTATTGTCCTTGACACTACTTTTTTTGCCTCTGCAGTTGAACCCCTTTGCAATACAAATCTGCTTCCTCTGTCCTGCGTTGCTGCCCAATTTTCTTCTTCACACAAGTATGATGGACAATGTGCCCTCAGACTGTCTTTGGCCATGAAATTCTTTGAACTCTTTCCACAGGGTTCTAGAAGTTTCTGTTCTGCTGCTTTTGCTGCAGCTGCCCTCCCGTCGTGCTGAGTTTCTGCATCCTGCAGCTGTGATGGACAACGTGTTGCGAAGTGTTCAATGACTTTTCTGTTCTGCTGCTGCCGCTGCTGCTGCTGCTGCTGCTGCTGCTGCTGATGGTGCTGCTGGTGGTGGTGCTGCTTTTGTGCGTTGTGCAGGTCTGATGGACAATGTGCTGTCGGACTATCTCTGGGCTCAGGCCGTGTTGCTGACGACACCGACTGCTGCGACAGCGGGCTTGCAGATCCAAGTGCCCATATCCATCGCTGTCGACAGCATTCGAGCCGGAGCCCTGCCGGACTTTGCCCACATTCTGGGCGCGTTACTAGTCGTGCTCGGGTTCTTGGGCATCAATTCGCTCATCACTTTTGACTGGCTGTTTGCTGGGCTTCCCCCGTGGGAAGCTTTTTGGCAAGGCAGAGGAATGGGGGCCCAGGTAGGAGGGATTGCGGAGGAGGAGGATGACACGTCGATGAGGCCTAATTGTAAAACCTGAAGAGGTTTTGCTTGTGGCATCTTTCTTTGTGTTCCGGCAAGAGTCATAGCTGGGGTTCATTCATCGCCTGTTGTGTTTGTGCTTCCTCCGACAAGTTGAGCAAGAGTATATCAGGGGAATCTGATGTGCACTAAGCACTGCATCATGGAAGATTGGCCGAACATTGCATCCCTGTCTGCATCCTCACATGACAGATGTCATGGAAGCCGAACTTCTCGGCCTCAGCAATAGCCTTGGCAAGAACCGTCCGCCCTCGACGACGTAGGACTCCGTACATGGAAGGGAGCAGGCTAGGATGTTGTCAGACGTGGAACATCGTACTATAAGATACATTCAGGGACATCGAATGGCTTTGCTCATCCAGGTTTGAGTTCTTCGCCTGACTCTTTCATGTTGACTAGCAACCAGCTGTCATGTCACGGCAAAACACATTCATCTACAGCAACCTCTCTGCTTGTGTCCATGCACAGAGATGGTGTGCATGTCATGATGACCTTTGGACTTGGAGCCAATCATTTGTTGCGATGCCTTGACATTCAACTTCCACTTATGTAGCATCACCCGCAAGTTGCATGTCTTCATGCGCCCACTATTGCTTTGTGTGGCTTCCACCCGTCATGAGCTACGACCTTGGTGATGACCAGTACATAATGCACTGGTGGTGTGGAGCAGCAGTACTGGAGAGCACAACGACATGTGTTGTGCTTTGTGCCGTTCCTGTACAGTTTACTGTGACCACTCGGCCGTGTCCATACTCGTGCGGATCCCTGAGGTAGGCGGCCCTGGTGACACCAGCGCGATGACAGGCAGCGGACTACTCGCTTGGAGCTGACCGACCACTGTTCGAGAGCCCCAGATGCCACCGGGACTCGTTGCTGTGCCTTCTACGTCTTGCAGGCGCCTTTCGGCGGACTGGCCATGAGGCCTATTTGCATGTTTGTGCATTGTATGCTCGCTGACAATCCATGGATGCATGCATGTGACCAGTCGCTGCGTCCGTCTTTTGATTCTGCACGTCTAGGTTCAGAAAGCATAGGATTCTGACATGTGTGCGAAGAGTTACAGCAAAAACATTGGTTTTGGGCCGGTTTTAGGACAACTCTTGGACTGCCGCGTGCGACACCCGCCGTGCGCCGCGGCAGGTATTTATGCCCTGGACCTGTCAGTTGTCATTTCTCTCTGCATATGCTATATTGAAGCATTCTGACACTGTGTCTTGTGTCTCCTAGCCAAACCCTTGCCGTTGTGTGAAAGAGAAAACTATGCAGCAGGTTGGGGCAGCAGCGTTGTTGATGCAGCGTGCAGGCTTCCACGCTAGTTGCTTAAGTCAGCTACCCCCTTAGTCAGCTGCTCTAGAGTCTAAGTCTGGAAGCTCTGGATTTGTTACTTAGAAACGCGCGCGCCAGAGTTAGCGCCAGAAAGCAGCTGAAAACTGATAGTAACTCATTAGGAAACAAGAATGAACAACAATGGGAGACCCCTCCAAGTTCTAGGCCCCCCCTAGCTCTGTAGAGCTTGTTACTCAGTTCATCAGCCAATCAGAGAAACGCTAATTTCAGGCTGGCAGGTTTTCTCGGTGAGGCCTGCCAGACGGCCGACAGCCCAAAACCCGGGCGTCGTCCGTTTTGCTTGAAAACTGGACCATACCATAATACCGACGCTGCGAACGCAGCCTTGCGGTCAGAATCTGCTAGAAAAATAGTAGCAAGGAGTTATGGCAGCATGAACCCAGGCAGTGCCCACGACGGTTTATGCTGCCAAACAGAGCCAAACAACATGCAACTGGGACCCTAGGCAGCACATGACGACGCAGGCACGACAGTGCGTGCTAGACGCATGCAGGCAGCGATTGCGGTGGCAGTGACTGCCGACAGCGCGACCGCCGAGGAGGCCTGCCGATGGAGCTGAGCACGACGCCGGAGAGAGGGGACTCCAGCGTACTGCAAGACGGCCTCAGCGTGCGTCGGCTCCACCGGACGACACTCCATCAGCGTCGAGTCTCGCTGTCAGTCATCTGCACGCCGATGTACACAAGCCGGGAGGACACAACAGAGCACAAATGAGCGCAAAAAACCAACACTCCCCCATGACTCAGAGGCGTAATGCACATGGGCGGGCAGAGACACGGTCAGCAAACAGACTCCCCCAGGAAACGCAGAAGTGCAGGCAGAGACAAAGAAAGCAAGTCACGGACGTATGCCGACAGAACTCACAGCCTTCTTAAACGAGTCTCGCTTCAGTGCCTTGGTCAGGAAGGCAGCCAGCTGCCGTGCTGTCTCAACCCACACGATGCTGATGCTGCCGTCGTGCAACAACGAACGCACATAGTGATACTCAACATTGATGTGCTTTGTGCGAGTGTGATGCAGACCGTCATTGTCTGCAATGGCCATGGCACTCTCATTGTCACAATGCAAGGTGATGGATGCGACAGACTGACGCAACTCGGACAACAGACGACACAACCACACACTCTCGCACGCGCCTGAGCCAAGTGCCACGTACTCAGCCTCAGCAGTGCTGCGAGCAATGCACCCGTGCTTGCCACTACGCCAGGACACAGCTGTGCCCCCGACCAGAAAGATCCACCCAGTGCGACTCTTATCGTCTGGACTGCCGGCCCAGTCGCTGTCGGTGTAACCCACTGCAACGACGGATGGCTGACGGCGGAACATGAGGCCTCGCCGAGGGGTCGAGACGACATAGCGCAGTACTCGGATCGCGGCCTCAAAGTGGAGGTGACGCGGCTCCTGAGAGAACTGGGCCAGGAGGTTAACGTCGACCGCGATGTCTGGACGCGTCGTCGTCGCCAGGAACATCACTGACCCGATGACCCGCAGATACGTGGTCACATCAACTGGCCCCCCCACAACAGCTGGGTCAGGACTTTTCAGCTTCACCTGGCCATCGGGTGACATGGGTGAAGATGGGCTAGGCACGAGGGGTAGGTCCTCGGCGAAGCGAGTGGACAGGGTCTGCACATAGGCAGCCTGGTGAACGTGCAGGACGCCCTGTGAGCGATCATGCTCGAGCTCCATGCCCAGGAAGACTCGAGCGGACCCGAGATCCTTCATCTGGTAGGCAGTGTGCAGCAAGTCCTTGACACGCTGGATGGCGGCCGTGTCTGGTGACGCAATGAGGAGATCGTCGACGTAGACCAGAACTGCGGCGAGGGTCTGACCCCGTGGGCTGATGAACAGGGCGGGGTCAGCGGTGCTGTGCTGGAGGCCACCACGGAGAAGCGTGCTGCTGATCTCCTGGTTCCAGCACCCAGGTGACTGCTTCAGGCCATAGAGGGCCTTCCGCAGCCGCCAAACTCTCCCAGTGCCATCGTCAAAGCCTGGGGGCTGCACCATGTAGAGCTCCTCACCCTCAAGTGAGCTATGGAGGAACGCGTTGCTCACGTCCATCTGATGCAGTTCCCACCCATGCTGGGCAACCAGGCTGAAGAGTGCCCGGCTAGTGGAGAACCAACCGACTGGGGCGAAGATCTGGTCGCAATCGACCCCAGGGACCTGAGCAAACCCCTTTGCAGTGAGGCGGGCCTTGTACTTGTCCAAGGACCTGTCAGGCTTCCACTTGCGCCGAAAGACCCACTTGGCACCAATGGCCTCCCGACCTGGAGGGAGGTCGACGAGGTCATACACGTGGTGCTGGCGGATGGCAGCGAGCTCCTCACCGCAGGCAGCATCCCAATGTGTGGCCTCAGGAGAGGCTCGTGCCTCGCGCAGGGTAGCTGGGTCCTCTGGGCGTGCTGTGGACCGGACTGAGAGGGCGTGTGCCTCACGAGCTCCAGGTGGGATCCGGGCGAGTGTAGCCACGACAGCATGCCGATGCTCGTGATGAAGCATGGCGTAGCCTAGTGCAGAGCCAGGGTGAAGGTCTGCGATGATGGCCGAGGTGGTCAGGCCGAGAGCCTTTGTGCCAGGGTCCCCACTCACGACTGTGGGAGTGGAGGAGACACGTGGGGCCACAGGGAGTCGAGGCGCCACGGGACGCGGTGCGGCAGTCTGCGCGCTCACTGTCGGCCGAGGTCGGAGGCTGCCGCCTGGGCCACGTGTGTAGCGCGGTCGGGCAGAAGATGGTACTGGGTCCGACTGGCCAACGGAGGTGGCCGGGGCTACTGGCTCGGAGGAGCCAGCGGACGCGACTGGGGCTGCCGACCCGGGGGAGCCAGCGGACACGACAGGCGCAGCTGGCTCAGAGGGGCCAGTGGACACAGTTGGGATTGCTGGCCCGGACGGGCCAGCGGACGTGACTGGGGTTGCCGGCCTGGAGGGGCCAGCGGACACGACAGGCGCTGCTGGCTCAGAGGGGCCAGCGGACGCGGCTGGGATTGCTGGCCTGGAGGGGCCAGGGAACACGACAGGCGCTACTGGCTCAGAGGGGCCAGCGGACGCGGCTGGGATTGCTGGCCCGGAGGGGTCAGCGGACACGACAGGCGCTGCTGGCGTAGAGGGGCCAGCGGACGCGGCTCGGACTTCTGGCCCGGAGGGGCCAGCGGACGCCACTGGGGCTGTTGACCCGGGAGGGCCAGAGGACGCGACAGGCGCTACCGGCCCAGAGGGACGGAGTGATGTGTCACCCGAAGGCGACAGGACGGAGGACGGACCCACCACTCCCGCACGCGACGGGAGGGACACAGACGAGCCGGAGCGTATGAGGTCGCGGGGGAATAGATCCTCGAAGAACAGGGCATCGCGGGACGCGACGATGCAGTGTCTGGATGGGTCCCAGAAGCGCCAGGCCTTGGACTGACGAGACACGCCGACGAAGGTGCAGGGGCGTCCGCGGGGGGTAAGCTTGCCGCCCTGCTCGGGGGCAGGCAGCCACACAATGGCCACACAGCCCCAGACGCGAGCTGGGCGGAGGTCAGCGCGTCGACCGCACCAGTGCTGGTATGGTGTGGACTGGCGGGGAAGGGGACCGTGGGGAACCCGGTTCCCCACCGTGGGGGAGTTTTTTTGTTGCCTTTTTTTCTTTTTTTCCTTGTCACAGCGGGCAGCAGCCCGCTGTCTGCTGCGAGCAGCGGGCTGCTGCTCGCTGGCAGCAGCGGGCTGCTGCTCGCTGCTCGCTCGCTGCGAGCAGCGGGCAGCAGCAGCCGCGGCTGGCAGCTGCCAGCTGCTGCTCGCTGCTACTACTACAGCAGTTGGCGTCTGCTGCAGCTCGCTACAGCAGCTGCTGCAGCCCGCTGCTACTGTTGCAAGCTGCTGCAGCTGCTGCGTACTGCGGCTGCTGCCTGTTGCTGCTGCAGGCTGCTGCAGCGGGCTGCTGCTGCTACTGCACGCTGCAACTGCTGCTGCACGCTACTGCTGCTGCTGCACGCTGCTGCTGCTGCTGCACGCTGCTGCTGCTGCGAGCTGCTGCTGCTGCGAGCTGCTGCTACTGTGGGCTGCTGCTGCTGCTGCTGCGAGTTGCTGCTGCTGCGCACTGCTGTGAGCTGCCGCTTCTGCCTGCTGCTGCTGGTGGTGCCAGTCACTGCACCTGGGTGACGTTGCCGCGTGCGTCGTCGCCCACAGACGTCAGACGCCGCCCGCCGCTCGCCTCCTCGCGTCACGCGTGGGGGTCAGTGCTGCCGAAAAATTTTGGCAGCATTTCCCCAGGCCCAGTGGCCGTGGGAAAACATCTGACGCCGCCACCAGGAGGGTCAATGCTGTCGGAAAAAATCCGGCAGCATTTCCCTTGCAGTGGCGCGTATGGAGGTCCGCCGGCGTTTTTTGGCACCTGTTCGCCAGTCTTTTGCTGCTGCTGCTACACTCTGGCTCTGATACCAAAAGAGAAAACTATGCAGCAGGTTGGGGCAGCAGCATTATTGATGCAGCGTGCGGGCTTCCACGCTAGTTGCTTAAGTCAGCTGCCCCCTCAGTCTGCTGCTCTAGAGTCTAAGTCTGGAAGCTTTGGATTTGTTACTTAGAAACGCGCGCGCCAGAGTTAGTGCCAGAAAGCAGCTGAAAACTGATAGTAACTGATTAGGAAACAACAATGAACAACAATGGGAGACCCCTCCAAGTTCTAGCCCCCCCCCCCAGCTCTGTAGAGCTTGTTACTCAGTTCATCAGCCAATCAGAGAAAAGCTAATTTCAGGCTGGCAGGTTTTCTCGGTGAGGCCTGCCAGACGGCCGACAGCCCAAAACCCGGGCGTCGTCCGTTTTGCNATTAGGAAACAAGAATGAACAACAATGGGAGACCCCTCCAAGTTCTAGCCCCCCCCCCCAGCTCTGTAGAGCTTGTTACTCAGTTCATCAGCCAATCAGAGAAAAGCTAATTTCAGGCTGGCAGGTTTTCTCGGTGAGGCCTGCCAGACGGCCGACAGCCCAAAACCCGGGCGTCGTCCGTTTTGCTTGAAAACTGGACCATACCATAACACCGATGCTGCGAACGCAGCCTTGCGGTCAGAATCTGCTAGAAAAATAGTAGCAAGGAGTTATGGCAGCATGAACCCAGGCAGTGCCCACGACGGTTTATGCTGCCAAATAGGGCCAAACAACATGCAACTCGGATCCTAATCAGCGCATGACGACGCAGGCACGACAGTGCGCGCTAGACGCATGCAGGCAGCGATTGCGGTGGCAGTGACTGCCGACAGCGCGACCGCCGAGGAGGCCTGCCGATGGAGCTGAGCACGACGTCGGAGAGAGGGGACTCCAGCGTACTGCAAGACGGCCTCAGCGTGCGTCGGCTCCACCGGACGACACTCCATCAGCGTCGAGTCTCGTTGTCAGTCATCTGCACGCCGATGTACACAAGCCGGGAGGACACTACAGAGCACAAATGAGTGCAAAAAACCAACAGTGTGTACGACCTGTGACTTTCGTCACCGTCTGACCAGGCACTGACGCCCGGTCAGCGGCTGTGTTGCTAGGAAGCTTCTACGCAGTTTCTCATGGTATCAGAGTTGTGAGATAGTTCTCACTGAGCTGCGTAGCAGAGACGCAGCAGAGCAGCAACAGTGAGAGTCACCGCTGCAACAGAGTTTCTCAGATCTGTTGGAGACGGCTGGTCGCCGTCAACGTACTCCACCCACCACGTGAGATTGCAGCTGCAGAGGCAGCAGCAGTGGCATGTACCGCCACGCAGAAGTGCGTGGCGGCTGCGGTGCGTGCAGCCGCCCTCCCACAGCCGCAAGAGCAGAGCAGCAGCAACAGAGGCGGCGGCGGCAGCAGCATAGCAGCAGCGGCCACCGCAACAGCGTGGCAACAGCGGCGGCAGCAGCAGCGCAGCAGCAGAGTCGGCAGCAGCAGCGCAGCAGCGGTAGTGGCACAGCAGTAGCAGCGGCAGTCGCGGCGGTAGCAGTAGCGTAGCAGTGGCAGCAGCAGCAGTGCGCTGCGGCGTCAGCCAGCAGCAGCGCGCGGCGGCGGCAGCCAGCAGCAGTTGCAGCGCGCAGCAGCAGCCGCCACGCGCAGCAGCAGTAGCAGCAGCAGCGCAGCTGCTGCTGCCACCGGTGCACATGCAGCTACGCAGCTGCTGCTACAGCTGACAGCACAGCTGCAGCAGCAGCTGGGCGGAATCTGCTGCGCAGCTTCCGCGGAGCTGCCGCGCCCCACCGCGAAGTGGCTCCACACGCGGCAGAACCGTGACAAAGAAAAAAAAAGAAAAAAAAAGAAAAAAAAGGAGGGGACGATCTGACTTCAGCATTGTTGATTGCTGACGTCATCAGGTCGTGCTGACGTCAGCAACCAATTGCCGACGTCAGCATTATACTTAGCCAAAATTTCACCCAGAAAGTCAAAAGTTGCGAGCGTTTCAACTGTCCGAGAAACGCAGACGGTTTTCAAATCCGGCAAACTTGACCTGTCGTCCCATAGTGAGCGGCGACATGACTTCGCCCGACGACAAGGACAAGGGACCAGGTGATCCCTCCTCCTCTTCTTCAGGGGTATTGAGCCCTAGCTCGCAGGCCATTGCGGACCTGCGCAGCTAGCAGGAGGAGATGCGTCGTCTGCAGCGAGAGCAGACTGACGCGATCCGCACGCTGACTGAGCTCCTGTGCGCTCAGTCCACGGCTCCTTCGCGGATTTCTGAGGGAGCTGCCGGCGTTGCGGCCTCCACCCAGCACTCGGCCCAGGTGCCCGTGACAGGTGCTCCGCCTGCTTCACCTCCTGGTGTGGTTTCTCCACCACCTGCGGACCTCCTTGATGACGAGCTATTCATGCCAGGCTTCGAGGATGACTCCCAGGAGCGGGAGATTCGTCTCCTACAGGAGCGCCTCTGTCACCTGCAGACGGGTATCCGACCTCCACCCGTGTCCCCGATACGACCGTCACCTGACTTCCCCGGTGATCACCCCCTTCCAGGAGTTTTCCCCGTCTCTCGCCTTCCTCGGCCTGCGGTTGCTCTCCCCACAGAGCGGCAGCCAAAGGACTTTGAGGCACCACCTGCACGGCACATCAGCGAGGATGGATTTGACTGCTGGGAGATCATGTTTCAGGTGTGGGCCACTTTCGAGGGAGTGTGGCCGTACTACCACAGCCCGTACCAGTCTACAGATCGAGTACAGGTGCTGACAGCAACCCGGGCCATGCGAGGGCTTCTCTACGCCATGCCACGCGAGACTGTCGTCGACTTCCGCCCCTTCCTCGGCGAGGCTGGCACAGGCACCGGAGCTGATCCTCGTGGACACTGGGATCTGGCGTTGTCCCTATTGGCCGCAGAGATGCACGCTACGCGTGCGTCACACATTCGTGCTTTCCACTCGCTCCGTCAGGGACCAGCAGAGCCTACGGCGGATTACTGGCGACGCGCCATGCGTATTTACATGCGTCTGGGGACCTCAGGGGGCACACAGATGTGGGCACTCCGGACGATCATGCTCGGAGTTCGCCTCGAGTACACCGACATCTTCACACGGTACAGTGACGCTGCTCTCGAGCCTTTCTCAGCCACCCTGCAGTTGCTCCCTTGGGCCCATCAGCGTTTCCTCTAGGTGACGTCGGCCCGCGAGGCAGCAGTAGCACATCAGGAGACTTCCCTTGCTGCAGCAGTCCTTGCCTCACCACCATCTTCCCTCTTGCAATCACCCTCATCTACCTCCATCACGACCTCATCTTCCTCCTCCTCTTCGACCCCGTCTACACCGACGCAAACGCAGGGCGTTGCAGCAGCTGCCCAGGGGAAGAAGAAGAATAGGAAGCGTGGATCGGGTCAGCAGCAGTCGTGATCCAGTGGTAGCAGTGGCCGTTCCGTGCATTGCTACAACTATGGAGGTGTCCATCGCTACACTGAGTGCCAGCACCCGCTTGACTGGGAGTGCATCACTCGCGGACTTGAGGCTGCCCATGCTGCCCGCACCGCGTCCGGCACGTTGCCCGCACACTCCTTTGGACGCGCGGCGACCACGACTGCAGCTGTTCGTGCGTCCTCACCAGCGAGCAGTAGTGATCCAGACCCACGTGACCGCACCATCGCCGAGCTTCGTCATCTTCTGGCACTTCGCTTTCAGGGAGGTGCGAGTGTGTTGTCATTGTTGAGTGGGTGACAGACTGCTTGTTCATCCGCCCTTGTGACTTGTGATGACACGTATGGGGGAGTACAGTCCGCATGTGATGATGTTGGGCCTGACTGCACTGACTGGATTCATGAGTCCCACCTTCGTGATGTACGTCGTTCCTTCCCACTGACGGCTCAGCGTCCCACTGATGCCGAGTGTTCCATTGCTTGTTGTACAGTGACGTCCACCAGTCGTGACTCCGGTGGCACTTGGATCATCGATTCCGGTGCCATCCACCACATGATGTGTCGTCGTAGTGACTTTGTGGTACTTGGTCCTGTCATGACTGTCCGTTCTGTTTGTACAGGCTCTGGTCAGTCCTTACCGGTCCACTGTGTTGGGATTGTATGCTTTGATGGTCCATCAGGCCCCCTGTATCTCTCTGACGTGCTGTTTGTGCCTGATCTTGAGCTCAGTCTGCTGTCTGTACGTGCCTGCACTCTGATGGGTCTCTCCGTTGAGCATACCGCTCAGCGACGGTGACTGCTCTTGACACCCATAGCATTGTCTTGCGTGCTTCAGTCGTAGATGACTTGTACCGCATTGCTCGGCCATCTTTCCCTTGCTCTCCCCCTTCCTCTCGTCGTGTTTTTGTCACTGGTGTTCTATCCCCAGAACACCAGAGGTTGCTTCACCGACGTCTGTGTCATGTCGGCTCCGACACCGTGTCGAAAGTCATACGGACACAGCCTGCTCTTGGCCTTGATGTGGCTTCTTTCGAGAAGCCACCCAAGACCGACTGCCTTTTTTGCGCTCAGGGAAAGATGCATCGGTGCACTTATCCTGATTCGCGTTCCCAAGCGCTGAGGCCACTCGAGTTGGTCCACTCGGACCTGCTTGGTCCTCTCCCGGTCGAGTCCCTGTCCGAGAGGGGACGGTATGTTATGACGCTGACTGATGACTTCACGCGGATGCGGTGGGTCTACAGTCTGCGTCAGAAGAGCGACGCCGTCCTTGTAGTTTGGCTCTGGCTCGTGATGGCTGAGCGCCAGTCTCGCCACACGCTACATACCTTTCGCTCGGATGGCGGTGGCGAGTTCCTCGGCGAGATGGACTCCTTCTTTGCTGAGCACGGCATTTTTCACCAGGTCTCCGCTCCTGCTA
>SZWC01004870.1:0-13950 GCA_023375785.1 Penium margaritaceum | reverse complement strand
GTGTGTTAGCTCCACCAGATGACACTCCAGCAGCGTCGCGCCTCGCGGTCGGTCATCTGCACACCGGTATGCACAAGCCGGGAGGACATAACTGAGTACACAGAGAGATGCGTGAAAACCAACACAAGCGTAGTGCACATAGATGGGCAAAGAGTACAGAGACCAAGGGCACAGGGGTAGAGAGAGAGAGAGAGAGAGAGAGAGAGAGAGGACCTCATGGACGCACACCAACCGCACTCACAGTCTTCTTGAATGAGTCACGCTTCAGTGCCTTGGTGAAGGAGTCAGCCAAGTACCGTGCCGTCTCAATCCACACAATGCTAGTGCTGTCGTCATGAAAAAATGAACGTACATAGTGATTCTCGACGTTGATGTGCACTGTGCGAGTGTGATGCAGTAATGGCTATGGCATTCTCATTGTCAAAGTGGAACATGATGGACGGGACTAGCTGAAGCAACTGTGCTTGGACACAGCTGTGCCGCCAACAAGAAAGATCTAACCACTATGGCTCTTACCGTCTGGACTGCCAGCCTAGTCACTGTCAATGTAGCCCATCACAACAATGGACGACTGTCGATGGAACATGAGACCTCGGCGTGGGGTGGAGACGACATAAGCGCAATAATCGGATAGCGGCCTCGAAGTGGAGCTGACGCGACTCTTGAAGGAACTAGCAAGGAGGTTGACGACAAACACAATGCCTGGACGCGTCGTCGTCGACAGGAACATCAGTGACTCGACGACACGTAGATACGTGGTCACGTCTACTCCCTCCACCACGACTAGATCAAAGCTCTTTAGCTTTGCCTGGCCATCGGGCGATATGGGTGGGGATGCTCTCAGCACGAGAGGCAGGTCCTAAGCAAAGCGCCCGGTCAAGGTTTGGATGTAGTTGGCCTGATGGACGTGTAGGAGACCCATGGAGCGATCATGCTCAAGCTCCATGCCTAGAAAGACTCATGCTGACCCGAGGTCCTTCATCTAGTAGGCAGCATGCAGCAGGTCCTTGACCTACTGGATGGCAGCTGCATCTGGTGACGTGATGAGCAGGTCATCGACATAGACCAGGACAATAACAAAGATCTGGCCTTGCGAATTGACAAAGAGTTCTGGGCCAGCAGTGCTACAAAGGAGGCTGCCGCTGAGATCAGTGTATGATTGATCTCCAGATTCCAACAGCGCGGTGACTGCTTCAGGCCAAAGAGGGCCTTCCGTAGATTCCAGACCTTTACCAGAGCCATTGTCAAAGCTTGAAGGCTGCACCATGTGAGCTCCTTGCCTTCCAACAAGCCATGGAGAAGAGCGCTGCTCACATCCATTTGATGCAGCTCCCACCCATGCTGGGCAACTAGGCTAAACAATGCCCGACTAGTGGAGAACCGACCGACCGGGGCAAAAACATGGTCATCGGCGACCCCAGGGATTTGGGCAAATCCCTTGGTCGTAAGACGGGCCTTGTACTTGTCCAGGGATCCGTCTGGCTTCCACTTTCGTCGGAGGACCCACTTGGCGCCGATGGCCTATTGGTCGGGGGGACGCTTGACAAGCTCATAAACATAATACTGCTGAATGGTGGCAAGCTCGACGATGCATGCAGCTTCCCAGTGTGGGGCCTCAGGAGACGCCCTACCCTCACGTAGGGTGGCTGGGTCCTCTGGTCGTTCCATGGAGTGGACAGTGAGGACATGGGCGTCTTGCACCCCAGATGGCACGCGTGTGAGTGTAGCCGCAATGGCACGTTGGTGCTCCTGATGGAGCAAGGCGTAGCTCAAGGTTGACCACGGATGCAGGTCAGTGATGACTCATAATGTGGCCAAGCCAAGCGCCTTGGTGCCAGGGTCCCCACTAACCACTGTAGGAGTGGGTCTGCCCAATGGCAAGGAGCCTCGTGAGGCGATAGGGTGTCGTGGCGCGAGAGGGCGTGAGACTGCGGCCTGAGTGCTCATTGTCGGTCTGGGTTGGAGGCTCCCGCCCGGACCACGTGTGTAGCGTGCCGGCATGGATGGAGCATCCGGCCGGGGGGGCTAGTGGAAATGGACAGGGCAGCCGTCTCGAAGGGGCTGGTGTACACGGATGGAGCGGCCGCCTTCGAGAAGCCAGCAGACGAGAACGCGGTGGCTGACTCAGAGGGGCGAGCGGACATGGACGGGGCAGCCGCCCCAGAGGAGTTGGCGGACATGGGCGAGGCAGCCGGCCCGAAAGGGTTTGCGGACACGCACGAGGCAGCTGGCTCAGAGGGGCTGGCGGACACGGACGGATTGGCTGGCTCAGAGAGGCCAGCGGACGCAAATTGGGCAACCAGCTAAGAAGGGCCAACAGATGCAGACGGGGCGGCCAACTCAGAAGGACAAGCAGATGTGGATGACGCAACTGGCTGGGAGGGACATGCAGACACGGACGGGCCAGCCGGCTTGTGAGGACTGGCGGACGTAGACGATGTGACGCCCGGAAGCGACTGGACGGAGAACGGACTCCTCCACGTGACAAGAGGGACATCGACGTGCCAAAGTGAACAAGGTCGAGGGGAAATAGGTACTCAAAGAAGAGAGCATCCTGGGACTCGATGATGTAGCGTCGGGAGGGATCCCATAAGCGCCATGCCTTGGACCAAAGCAATACGCCAAGGAAGGTGCAAGGACGACCGCGAGGCTTGAGCTTGCCGCCCTGGTGTAGGGCATTCAACCACACAATGGTTGCGTAGTCCCAGACGCGAGCCGGGCGGAGGTCATCTCGCGTGCCACACCAGTGCTCGTATGGTGTGGACTGACAGGGAAGGGGTCTGTGGGGAATTTGTTTCTAGACCCTTGTCATGTAGGTCATGGCAAAGTGGAAGCCATGAGAGTGTCCAAACTCAACCCGCATGGTGCGGACGACATCGGCCATGGTGCTGTTCCATCGTTGAGAGACGTCGTTCTGGGCTCGCGTATAAAGCGCCAACGTCTCATGATGGATACCATGGGAAGCAAGGAAGAGTGTGATCTCTCCCATGAATTTGCCACCGCGATCAGAGAGGAAGCGACGGAGAGGGAAACTACACTCGCGCTCAGCGCGGACAAGCCAGTCCAGAATGGTGGGGGCGACATTGATCTTCTACCAAAGACTGAAGACACAACTATAGTGAGAATAGTCGACCGTGAGGGTTAGGACATAACATCCATGCTCCTCGACGGACTCTGTCAAAGTGGGACCCATGACGTCAGAGTGGACCATGTCCAACGACTGACACACGAGAGGAGGACATGGGATAGGTGGACCGGTGCATCTTCCACTGGGCAAACTCAATGGAATCTGTGGGACACGGCAGTAGAAAGGAGGCTGGATCAAGGCCTTTTGGATGGCTGCATGTGGAGCATGCTATCAACAGCGGCAGAGTGGACGTGACAGAGGCAGTGGTGCAGGAGATGTGATAGAGGCGGTGGTGCAAGAGACGTGTGTGCTACGGAGAGAGTGTGCTAGTAACGAACACGTTGCCTCTGTCAGCCAATGGGGAGGACACAGAGGGAGATGCGGATAGGCACAACACGTGCCAAAAGTTGCCACGGGCGGTGGCATGCAAGACGACACGACCGGATGGACGCAAAGACGAAGTACCCACACCACGTGAGTGTAGTACATCCATGCTCATGCGGTCAAGGACAGTGATGGATAGGAGGCTGAGCTGAAGACAAGGAACAAAGAGGACATTGGTCACAAAGACATCCCCAGCGGGACCACGGAAACGAACCACACCGAAGTCGCGAAGGGGTAAGACTTGACCAGAACCTGCCTGAACCTTGGACATTGGTAACATTGGTAACGGGGCCAAGGACACTGAAGGCCTAACGCGAGGCCGTCATGTGATCTGTGGCCTCCGGGTCCATGATCCAGGTCTCGGCAAGATCCTAGACCGGTGTCGCCAGGTTGCTAACGGTCACATTGCAGTGGGTAAGGGACACGGACGTAGTGGACGGGGGTGCGAACTGGGACTGCTAGTCATCTAGCCAGGCAACATCATCACGAAGAGGAATAGGTGGGGAGAGCACGACGAAGAACGGAACGGACGAAGGTGCTGGGCACGACCGTAGCTCAGACTCTGTCACGCATGGTAGGGCAGGGTGACCAACGATGATGCAATTTGCACTTCACTGAGGAGGAGGGCGAGATAGTCCGAGCTAGAGTGCGATGAACTACTCCAACTGATGCTCACGAGTGGAGGGTTCAAAGGAGTAGGCCGACTATGGCATGACGGCAAGGGAGTCCGGGAAGGAGGAGGGAGGCGCCGATGATGGAAGAGCGGTCGCCAACGGCTGTGGATGATGCTGCGGCTGAGCTGTTGTAAGGTGAAAGGGAGCGGGCGACGCGGACATTACTGGTGCAACGACAGTCACGACAACGATACCAAGGCGGCACTCACGTTGGCAAAGCATGGTGGCGATGATTCGCGCCTCGTCTTTTGGGAGTGGACACGTATACCACCCTGTCCTGGCTTGCCACAGTTGTGACAGACTAAGCTCCCACCACTGGATCCGCTCGACTGTTGCTATGGACCCTTGCCCTTCTCGTCCCTACGTTTCTTTTTGTAGGATGATGAGGCNCTACTCCAACTGATGCTCACGAGTGGAGGGTTCAAAGGAGTAGGCCGACTATGGCATGATGGCAAGGGAGTCCGGGAAGGAGGAGGGAGGCGCCGATGATGGAAGAGCGGTCGCCAACGGCTGTGGATGATGCTGCGGCTGAGCTGTTGTAAGGTGAAAGGGAGCGGGTGGCGCGGACATTACTGGTGCAATGACAGTCACGACAACGATACCAAGGCGGCACTCACGTTGGCAAAGCATGGTGGCGATGATTCGCGCCTCGTCTTTTGGGAGTGGACACGTATACCACCCTGTCCTGGCTTGCCACAGTTGTGACAGACTAAGCTCCCACCACTGGATCCGCTCGACTGTTGCTATGGACCCTTGCCCTTCTCATCCCTACGTTTCTTTTTGTAGGATGATGAGGCGCAGGAGGACGTAGCTGCTGTGGGAACGTCAGCAGTCACCGAGACAATGACAGGAGAGGCGAAGGCCTCCATGCCGTGGATGCGTGACCCTTGACGAGCCTCCTCGATGCAGAGAAAGAGGTCGTATGCCCAGGGCATGAGGGAACCCTGGGCAGCCATCACGCCAAGAATGTCCTTGGTGTAATGGACAAAGATGCCCATGAACACGTCGGTTGCGCCGCGCGTGATGGTGAGGAGCGCGGATAGAGGGAGTGGTGCAGCGTCGCCCAGGAGGCGAAGGATGTCCTGCGCCCGCTGCCAGTAGGAGGTGACCGTCTCGATCTCTCCCATATGGAGGGAGTTGAACTTACAAAGCAGGCGGCTGGTCTCTACCTCGTTGGAAAGGGGAAGAAGACGCGTGAGGTTGTGCCACACCGCTGCCGAGTCAGGGAGGCCACGAGTGGAGAAGTTGCTGAGGAATGCCTCGAGAGCAAGACGTGAAGTCGGAGGGGCGACGGGGACGAGGGAACGTATAGCGCGACTACCATCATACACCTGGTTGACCTGTGTGGAGTCGTAGGGGAAGACGTAGTATGGCCACATGCACTCACCTTGTGCTCAGATGTGGAAGCTTAGCTCCCAGCTCCGGAATTTCTCGCAAGCCTTGATCAGTGGGGGCGGGGTTTCAAAGTCCTTTGGCTTGCAGCCAGCACCCAGAGCGAGGCCTAGGACTAAAGACATAGTCTACATTTGGCGATCAGTATGCTGGTGCGCCAAATACAATGTAGTAGAGGAAACGACGGGACTAGCATGCCTGGGTGGAAGGAAGGGAGACTACTGATGCTACTATTGCTGCTATTGCTGCTATAGCGGCGGCTGCTATGGTAGCTTTGTCGGCGAATGCAGTGCCGCCAGCTACTTTGTCAGTGTTGCGAGCTGCTCGCATATGGTGGCTAGAGGATCTTTTGAGCCGGCAAGGCCGACGACAGATCTTGCAGGGTTTTGGTGTTGGTATTGGAGTAGCGGCTGCTCCTGTGGTTGCTACAGCTGCTGTTGTTGTTGCTACTACAGTGGTTGCTGCAACTGCTACTACTACGGCAACTGGTACTGTTGTTGGTGCTACAACTGCTACAGTTACTACAGAAAGGGGGGACCAATGGTTCCCCTTGTAGAGGAGGACCCTCCTCACTCTCAACCACGGTTCCCTCTGTATTTTTGTTGTGTTGAACTCGATGGTGACGTCAATAGTGACGTCGGCAGTGCCGTCCGTAGTGCAGCTAACGTGAACTGGGACGTCAGCCGAGTGTGGCTTTCGTCAGCAGTGGCTATCACGCTGTTGATATAGCCAGTGCTTTGTTAGTTGCTATGCTGGTGTACCTTTTGCTATTGCACCTATTGTTGCTATTGCTACAATGGATGCTGACGTAAGTAGTGACGTCAACCGTGACGTGAGCGGTGATGTCAGTAGTGACTCTAGTGCTTGCAGCTTACGTCACTACAACTGTTGTGTCCACTACTGTTGATGTTGCAACAATACCGTGCGTTGTTGGTACTACTGCTACTGCTGCCGCTGCAGTCATGCTGTTGCATGCTGCTAGTGTTGCTATCGCTGCTGCGGCTGTGGCAGCAGTTGCTATGGTTGCCACTATTATAGCATTGCTGCTGCATGCTACTACTGCTGCACACTACTCGTGTTGTGGCAAGTGCTGTTGCTACAACAGCAGCTACGAGGGTGGGGGTGCTACCCCTAGCCCTCGGCGGTGGTGTCTACGGGGGTTCCGCAATTGTTTTCTTCTTTTCTTTAAATTTGTTATCACTACTCATTGCTGTTGCAGCTACGCGCTGCTACCGTAGCCGTTCTACTGCTACTGCCGGCCGCTGCTGCTACTACTGTTGCTGGATGTTACTAATACTGCTCGTAGCTACTGCTACTCCTATCCGCTGATAACTACTACTGTGTGCTGCCAGTTGTTGCTACTCATTGCTACTAATCCTGCTGCCCACTACTGCTGTTACCGCTTGCTACTTGCAGCTCGCTACTGCTACTGCTACTCGTTATTGCTGATGCTACCACCCGTTGGACCTGTTCGCCGATGTTTTGCTGTTTCTGCTACGTTGTGGCTCTCATACCAAGCTTGACAACCTAATGCAACAGGTTGGATTAGTAGCGTTGTTGATGCAGTATGCGGGAACCCACACTCGTTGCTTAGGCTGCCCCCTCAGTATGCTAGACCGGAGTCTAAGTTTGAGAGTTCTGGTGTTGTTACTCAGAAACGCATGCGCCAGGGTTACCACCAGACAAGAGCTGAAAACTAGAAATGAATGATTAGGAAGTAAGAAAAGATAACAATGGGAGACCTCTGTAAGTTCTAGATCCACCTAGCTCTGTAGAGCTTGTTGCTCAGTTTCTAAGCCAATCAGAAAAATGACCTCTTTTCTGGTAGGCAGGGTTTTCTCGGTGAGCCCTGCCAGACAATCATCAGCCCAAAACCCGGGCGCTGCCCATTTTTCCTGAAAACATGACCATACCATACTAGGCGCATTGCAAACATAGTAGTGCCGTCAGAATCACCTAAAAGCAGCAGTAATGAGTTATACCCGCCTTAGCCTAGTCGGCGTCTACGCTAGTCCCCGGTCCCAACAGTGCCTAAATAGTATGAAAGTTGGACCTTCAGAGCGTGGCACTGCAGATGCAACAGCGCAGTCACACCCATCACTAGACGTGTGCAGACAGCACATACAACGACAATGACTGCCGGCGGCACGACTGCCGAGGAGGTCTGCCGATGGAGCTGAGTACGTTGGAGGGAGGAGGCTCGTACAAAATGCGTGTAGGCCTTAGCATGCGTCGACTCCACTAGACGACATTCTAGCAGCGTTGCATCTCGCCGTCAGTCATCTGCACACCGATGTACACAATTTGAGAGGACACTACAGCGTACAGTGAGAGATGCGTGAAAACCAGCAGAGTGGTGCCTCCATGCACCAGCAACTCCTAGATTGCTGCCACGACATCTTGGGTGCTTGCCCGGGTCCTTTACGATTTTTCTGTAGACGCTTGAGTTTTCTTGGTGGACTGGATCTCGACCCCAATTTGCATGTTTTGCATTGTTTGTCCACCGATCGATGCCAAAATTGTGTGTGGAACTAGTTGTAGCATCTGGCTCAAGATTTTGCATCTTTAGGTTCAGACGGTATTGCGTTTGCATGCATGCGTGCAGAGTTACGGCCAAAACAGTGGTTTTGAGCCGGTTTTGGGACAAACTGACCCTGTCTCATGTGTCAACCGCCGTGCGCCGCAGCAATTATTTATGGTGTGTGCTTTTCAGTTGTCATTTCTTTCTGTACAATTCAATTTGAGCTTCTTGACACTCTGTACGTGTCCCTACTTAGACCCTTGTAGTTTTGTGCATGGCTGTCATCAAACACTGATTAAGCGTAGACGCTTAGTTAAGTGGCAAGCGGTTAGGAAGATTCCAGGAGTTTACTCATGGTATCAGAGTGGCGAGGCATTCCTTGCTGAGCTATGCAGCGGAGGCGCAACACTGTCAGCAACATTGAGAGTCATAGCTAAAGCCACTGTCTTGGGAGGACCCACCAAGCCATGGTGACCCGTCGCAATAGATTGGAGACACCTTTGTAACCGCACCACCATGCCACCACCACGGGACAGCCAAGGATTTCTGAGCCCTCTCCACCAGCAGTTGAGGCATGTGATGTTAAGAAGGGGTCTCTGAAGGGTCGCAGAAGTTTCACTCAGGTCGCACCTAGCACCCCTGGACGGGAGAGGGTGCAACTGCTCCATTTGACCACAGTTTTTGACGTGTATGAGCTCCTTAGAAATATCTTGCAAAACCCTATCCATCGCTTCCATTCCTGCCTCATTTCATGCCTTGTGGGCTCCAGCAAAGGAAATAAGGCTCTCATATCTAGATTTTTTTTCTGGATTTTGGGCTGGGAAGAAAATAATGACGTTTTTGACTTTCTTGAAGTTGCTGTTTTGCATAAAACCACTGCCATTGCATTCAGTATCGTTTGGCACGTAATCGATCCAAATTTTGCTTCATTTGGGCAACTTTTATGATGACATCATCATTGTATGTGATGACATCAGCACCAATACTCGGCCAATTTCTTGGCTAAAACATCATTTGTTACCAACGTTTCAAATTCTCAAGAAACGCCAACAGTTTGTGATTCTGACAACATTGATGTTTGGACCCATATTGAGCAGCACCGATGCTGCCGGTTCGTGACAAGGGCAAGGGGCCAGGAGACACCTTCTCCTCCTCCCTGTCGGAGCACATCCAAGAGACTATGCTTCGATTGCCAATCTCCCCTTGTAGCTTTGTACCAGCAGGAGCGAGTGCCTTGTGCACTCACCCACGCCAAGCTCTAGAGATGAGCAGACTAGCGTGGTAGGGAGCGCAGCCAGTTCCATGGTTGGCACCGGCANCGTTTTTGACTTTCTTGAAGTTGCTGTTTTGCATAAAACCACTGCCATTGCATTCAGTATCGTTTGGCACGTAATCGATCCAAATTTTGCTTCATTTGGGCAACTTTTATGATGACATCATCATTGTATGTGATGACATCAGCACCAATACTCGGCCAATTTCTTGGCTAAAACATCATTTGTTACCAACGTTTCAAATTCTCAAGAAACGCCAACAGTTTGTGATTCTGACAACATTGATATTTGGACCCATATTGAGCAGCACCGATGCTGCCGGTTCGTGACAAGGGCAAGGGGCCAGGAGACACCTTCTCCTCCTCCCTGTCGGAGCACATCCAAGAGACTATGCTTCGATTGCCAATCTCCCCTTGTAGCTTTGTACCAGCAGGAGCGAGTGCCTTGTGCACTCACCCACGCCAAGCTCTAGAGATGAGCAGACTAGCGTGGTAGGGAGCGCAGCCAGTTCCATGGTTGGCACCGGCACTGCATACGTGGCAAGCGCATAGTCCACACTAGCATTTGCAGCCATGGCACATGCCTTGGGCGTCTTAAGCCTTTTCCTGTTACTACTGTGGCGATCGACACCATGGCTGGCGCCAGTGTTGCCAGCGTCCTGCCGGGTGGCGATCGCCCCGGATACGATCCCGCTCTTTGTCTTCACCATGCGACTCAGAGATATTGCCAGCCGATACCGTAGCACCCCTCAGTGAAGCTATGGCTGTGTTGTACATTGAGCTCAAGGTCTAAAGCGCATGATGCAATAGCTCACAGACTATGTAGTCTCTGAGTGGGCTGTTGCCACCATGCCGCTACAGAAACCCACGTCTTCCTCCTCGCCATCCTCACCTCCGACAATTTCATCACCTGACGGTCCCCTGCCACCCAACCGCAACTCCACATCCGACGCCCTCTGCTTTGTCCTGGAGTCATTCGGAGTCATCTCAACCTCCAACCCTGTCGCTCTCTTAGCCGTGCTTTCTGCCGGCACCCCTCGTGCAGGCATTCGCTGCACGAGACAGCGGATGGCACGACTGGCTAGACGTGCCAAGCCAGCAGGAGTAGTGTCGGCAGCAGCAACACCAGCAGTAACGGACATGGACGAGGAGCCGATTCCCTCATCCACGGTCGCGGGATTGGTATGTCACCACCTCTTAGCTTCTGCCAGTGTGTCGGTCGAGGGGGGGATGGAGTGTTCGCCGATGACTACCGTGGAGCTGAGGACTGAGGCAGCAGAAAGAGGCGTACAAAACACTCAGTTGGTGCATCATCTGGAGGGGATAGACGCTCCCGCTGTGGGGGGGGGACTGTTTGTCCGAGGAGGAGTGGTCTGACGCAGAGCCGGCTTCAGAGATTGAGTTGGAGCTTGCAGCAGACGTGGCGGCGGGAGTTAGAGAGGCAGCAAAGCCCGTTGATACCTTGACAATTGCCGGGACGATAGGAGCAAACATGGCGGTGGCAGGAGCTCTAGTAGATCCGTCTCCCTCAATCCCGGTTGCAAGGTTGGTGCGCCACCCCCTCTTGGTTTCTACTAATCTGACGGCCGTAGGGGGGAATGGAGTGTCGTCGTCGAACACATGACAGCACATGATTGATGCGTCGGATAGTGCTTGATGATGACAGCATGTGGCAGACAGCCAGGAGAGGACAAATGTCCCTTGTGAGGACAACGAGTTGTATATGGGGGATTGGTCAGACACGGAGTCAGTGATAGTTGTAGAGTCCCAGTGTGCTGCCGTGTTTGCTACAGCCGCAGCACGGGCAAAGGATGGCCCCTGAACGACGGCAAACGTCCGTGTGTACGACACGGTGACAGCGGCTAATGAGCTTGCAGCAGCTGTTGGAGTGATGCTCCTCACCATAGCAGGAGTGACTCCAAAAAGGAACACCAAAAAGACAAGCCTTTGTGGCTTAGTGGTTAATGGTGTCCACCTATAGAGGCAGGGGCCCGGGTTCAAGTCCCATAAGATGAAATTCTGTCCTGCCTCAAGGGAGGTGGAAAATAGATGCTAGGAAGCTAGCTCAACCTCTAGAGTTCTTCTTTAAGTTTCTAGAAGGCCAGGTGAGGGTCCAGGAAGGTGGCACACCTTCTAGAAGGGGTGACTTGTCCTACAAGGCATCTAGAGGTGTCTTGGTCTTCTGGACACCTTCCCTCCTACTAGAAGCAAGCTGAGGAATCTAGGAAGGGGCAGAAGCTTCTAGAGGGGGGAAGGGATGCCTTCCTAGGTGGGAAAAGGACAGCCTACCAAGGGCCACTCTAGAAGCCATAGAATCTGCTAGGAAGCTTCAAATCTGGCATGCTTTGGTATTCTGGAAAGCTTAGATCAGTGGCTATAAAATGCCACTGCTTGTGAGCCTTGATTAAGTGTTCATTCCCAGTAAATTGAGGCCAAAACTATTGCCTCACTTTCTGACCAGTTATCTGCCATCCTTGGAACCATTTGCCTTCACAGTTTCAGTCTCTCCAAAAACAGTTGGTGTTGTGAACCAGGCATTGCTAGGGACCCTCCAGGGTGCACACTCACCCTCAGGCCAACAGCAGCCATGGTGGGGGACGCAGAGCAAGCTGCGGACCTCCGGCTCATGGCTGATTTGACCAGCGTTGTTGAGACCATGGCGGTTCCAATCGACGACACAGTTGTAGTTCCCGTGCACGAGCACCTACGCTTCGCGATGGATGCTCAGGAGGCAGCCGTGGCTACAACGGAGGCACACGTGCACAGTCTCATGGTCGGGCTTTGGGAGGCCAGCAACCGCTATTACACCATGGATGTTCGAGCACGGCGTGCTGCCGAGGAGTGTGTGGAGGATGTACGTCTGGTACAGGCGGAACTCCAACAGCAGGTGGATGATGGGCTGTGCACTAAGGGTGAGGAGGAGTACCATGAAACTGAGCGCACCTTCGATGACCACGACAAAGCCGCGGATGCAGATCTACCTAGAGATGCCGACATCCGGCCAGGAGTTGATGGCCAATCAACAAGTGTGTCACCAGAAGCAGTTGCCTTTGGAGCAGCCGTTCCTAAAGTCCCACACGATTTACGTGGCGATTCATTGTCTAGTGCCCAAACCCTCCTAGCAACTCGTGGCAGGGTGGCGCTTGATTCGATGACTGACGTAGAGGACGTCGACGTGTGCGACAAGCAGGCAAAGTTGCACTCCTTCTTAGGGGACGAGGCCGCGAGGCTAGAGGAGGTTGTGGCTCGCACCGACGCACAGGTGAAGGAGGTCCACCTTCTGCAAGTACGTGTGGTTGAGACCGGGAGACCCGGAGACATGTTCCGGGGTCACGAGAAGATCTTGTTGCTCCATAATTTTGCATGGTATTTGGCATATGGGTATGTGATTGCCGTTTTGCACGGTTGAGACCCGGGAATTCGGTGAGTTACACCACTGTCACAAGAAGACCTTGTATGGTGGTTGGTCTTTACAACAGCTAGTGTAGCCCCTCACTTGTTGTGGTGATGGCTATGCCAGCCAAGGGGAGTGTTGGTTTGTGTAGCTTCCACCCATCACAAGCGACGACCATGGTGATTACCCGTATATCCCGCACTGGGTGTGTGGAGCAGCAGTACTAGAGAGCACGGCGACATGATCCTTGATGCGGACACAACTAGCGCCGGAGCAACGATGAGTGGTGGCTCCATGCACCGGCAGCTGTGGGACAGCTGCCACGACATCCCGGGTGCTTGTGGGGGTCCTTTGCAGTTTTTCTACAGACACTAGAGTTTTCTCGATGGACTGGATCTTGAGCCTGATTTGCATGTTTGGCATTGTCTTTCCGCTAATTGATTCTAGACTTGTGCATGTAACCAGTCGTAGCATCCGGCTCAAGATTCTACATCTCTAGGTTCAGACGGTGTTCGGTTTGCATACCTGTGCACAGAGTTACGGCCAAAACAGTGGTTTTTGGCCAGTATTAGGACAAGCTGACAGTGTCGTGTGCATCACCTGCCGTACGCCATAGCAACTATTTATGCTGTGTGCTTATTAGTTGTCATCTCTCTGTACAATTATGTTCAATTTGAGCTTCCTGACACTCTGTACGTGTCCCTACCCAAACCCTTTTTGTTTCGTGCATGACTTGTGATTGTCATCACACACTGACTCAGCACTAACGCTTAAGTGGCAAGGGGTTAGGAAGGTTCCAGGAAGTTTCTCACTTACCAGATTTTTCTTCGTGACCAGTTTGTGGAGTGGAGACCACTTTTTTCTTGTGGAATTCCCCTTGTGTGTCCTTAGCCTAGTAATGGAGGGCTCAAAACTTTGCACCTCGTGATTGCTTCATTCTGTCATTCAGGAAACCAAGTAGCTCTTCCCAATGTCAGGTTTCAGCTGTCTCTTTTTTGGGATATTGGAGCTAGGCTATTGCTCTTTTCCCACTGGTCAAAGTTGTCGAGTTTCACGCACCCATGTGTTGAAGTTGTGTCCAGTTCCTGGTCGCTCACATGTATTACCCTCTTGTGTCACCACACATGCTCTCTCTCTCTCTCTCTCTCTCTCTCTCTCTCTCTCTCTCTCTCTCTCTCTCTCTCT
>SZWC01004869.1:137678-160178 GCA_023375785.1 Penium margaritaceum | reverse complement strand
ATCCAAGTTGACCACGCCGATACATGTATCCTATTCTTATGAACCATGGGCATCAAAAATGATTCCCGAAAAGCAATACAAAATTTGTTCAATAACCCTTCACTCCATCAATGAACATCCAAATGTCAATAAACGTTACATGAGCATCCTCCATCAAGAGAATTTGCAACAAAAAAATTTGTGCAGAAAATGTATCAAATTGAAAACAAAGTGACATTAAATGGTTTTGTATATTGGAGCCAGTATTTCATTGAAACAGATATCAATTTGTCAAAACACTCTGTTCCAATGTGAATGGTTTCAGCTTACGTGACTCACACATATTACAATAATGTTTATTCATTGAGCATGTTTACAAGTGAGCTGGTGATTTTCATCTTTCCATTTGATCTGAATATATCTTATAACTTGGAATGAAATGCAATGGCGCGTGGAGCACTCCTATATAGATGGTGTTTTGCCTCATCATAAGAAAAAGGTCATCATACGTGCATTTTTTTCATGTTCAATTATTTCTTAAATAAGTGGTTTTTTATCTCTTACATTGTACTGATTTCAATTCAGCAGTGCATTAAATAATCCAAAAAATAAAACTGTTTCATTCATAATGTGATTCATGTGATTCCATACATCATGTGTGTAATAGCAAGAATATTTTAAGTCTTCAAATCGTCAAAGACAAGGTGATAAACGTGCAAAACATACCACTAGCATCTCTAAAGCATTTAATTCTTATGCATGAAGCAATACCGTTGTAAGCTAAGACATTGCAACTATTTCTAAAAATAGCAACCAATAACTTCATCACATTTCATGATAAAAAAGATATACTTGAACTTGTTTTTAAGGTTGAAGGCAACAATGATGATAAAACAAGTTCATGTCCATATAATTGTAGAAATACGTGTTTGGATTGAAAATGAAAACTAAAATTTGAACCATCACAAAAGAATAATTAATTAACAAATTCACTTCTAATCCCTTTTTCAGGAGAACATCGGAATATGACATCTCCTTCACAGCAACATTCCATTTTTATCCATTAAGATCTTTCTGCAAAAACATTGGTTTCCCATATTATCAAATGGCACACGATGTCTCGTTTGATAAAATATATACAATTTTTTAGTTGCATACATGCCTTATGTGCTCAATTTTTGCATGATGATCCTTACAAATGTCACCATGGTATACACCGAGGACCATCAAGGAATTTCAACCCTATGTTGTTCATTTCTTCCCTGATTGTGATGACGGTTTCCCATAATTTTAATGAAATGGTCATGGATTATGATTCATTTTGCAAAGCTAAAGACCCATATTCTCGCCACTATTAAGATGAATAAAAAGATGATAATAAATGTTTATGGAAAATGAATCCGTTGTACATTGTAAATTCTGAAAAATTTCGCATTTTATAAATCCCTCTTTCTAATAGAATAAACAATTTTCTCATTATTCATATCCATTTTCTAGGGAATGATTTTTACTTCATATATATGCTTCTTTTTTTTATAATGTTTTTTGCTTTGAATTAATCCACTTATGTTTTGTGATTACATACATATTAAAGCCATGTTTGGGCTCCCATTTCTTGGCGTTATGTGTTTTTCAATAACAATTATTTATATCGCATTCAAGGGGATAATTGTTTCCAACAACCAACCCAAAACCAATTAATTGGCAACGATAAACATAAGTCTACAAATATTACTCTACGAATACCACTAACGATGATCTAAACAACCTAGCAATGATTCCACCTCATTTCACCTATTGTTTAACTTTTCCCATAAATGGATGTACAATTTGACCTAGTATCAAATGTTTGCTAATGCAAAGTGATATCGATAATGATTTTGTTTCTTAATCACTTGAATTTCCTAATGTTTCCCTACTATCCGATCTTAAATATTATTTTTAAAAAGTCTATTAATCCTTAGAATATCATTCATTACTCATTAAGTGGTAGGCCTGTTCTTTTTTCCACAAGCATTGACGTGGAATTCTACCTCATCGACTCAACTCGTGGATCAAGTGAACGCAAAATATGACAAAAAAGATTATGTTTTTATCAATGACGATATTTTAGTAGTTACATTAATAATTAAAAACAGTGTTTTGATCTTCAGTTCTTTTGAAAATCAGGCTCTACACACATCCTTCATTCAGAAAAAAGAATTCCTCCAAGAGATACACTCCCAAAGATTCATTAACAACATATATGTTTGTTTAGATTTCATGAAAACAAGCTTTGCTATACCTTGAGTAAAAAAACCATAATGAAGTCCTTAAATCTATCTTTTAAGTTTAGGTTCAGATTAATACAAATGTATGATGTACTGTTATAACTTGACAACATGCATTTTGTAAACCTCAAAGAAATAAACTCACGTTTTGAAGCGGCAAATGGTTTCAATGATAGACCTTGGGTAAATACATGAATCTCCCCATCAATGTGATACATCTACGAATACTTACAAGAAGGCAATGGAAACTTTGATACAGTCGGAAATAACTTTCTAATGATTTTTAATTCCTCATTCAAGATTTTTCTACCTATTACAAACCCTTCTCAGACATAAATGTTTGATATTTCCAAAAGCATTGAATGGAATGTTGTGAGAGTCCAATTATGAGATTCAAGGCTTATCATGTTTTGCAAACATGTATGTTTCACCTTGCTATCACAATATGAAATTTGGTCACGATTTCACTACCATTTTTTTCCTCTTATCATGGGGGTCTACTTTAATACAAATGAGAACAAATCGATAGAAAAAAGATTATTTTGAAGTTTCGATTTTCCAATTTGAATGGAAATCATCTCCTCATGATTTTTCCTCATTCATTCAAAGCAATCATGGGTTTCACCCCCTATTATGAACCCCACCAGTCTCATGAATAAATATTATACTCTACCCTTTATTGGTCATTTGTATGTTTGGCCATATAGTATGTGGAACATGTTCCATATTCACCTAAACAATAATTCTTCGATCAAGAATGGACAAAATGTTACACTGTTACAATTGATGTTTTGGTGTATGGGTAAATTTCATGGATGAAAAATAGCACATTGCTTCAACAAATGAGTCTTCAGCTGACTTCTAATTTAGCCAAGTTTTAGGCATCCAAATTTTATCTCGGATTGTTTTCGCACAACCAAAAAAAGATAACAACTCTAGGCATACCATGTGGATGATACCTTATCTTCATAAGGTAGGAATCTTTGAACAATCCACACACACATTCAACTAACACAGACAACTACACAGTTTAGAGAAGTAAACTATGTACTGTATGTGCATGAATATATTTAAATACATAATTTCACATAACGCTTAAAATGTGTAAATCCATTTTGGGTACTTTGTAATGTGGTTATTTTTTGTACAAAATACAAGGGATGTGGTATATGAATTATTCAATAACTGTTTTTTTTCCTTAGACATCCGGCCAATATCCCATCTTTTGCCTTGCTTTGAAATGAAAATGCTTTCCCATAGTCACTTCATTGGATCTCTCTCTTTGAAAGTGCAATTATGAAACATGTAAAAGCCAATGATAGGCCACTAGGCCACTGTTATGTATGGTTTTCCGTCAAAACCATACAAGTAGTAGAATCTTTCAACTATATCTCACTTAAGAAACAAAATCAAGTTCAAAATAGCTTGAGCATGACGATAAGTGATACTACAAAACAAATGTTACAAGGTTGGCTAGTTCCAGGTCGAACCTAACCATGCTACTTTAAGCCAAATTGTTTGAGGTGTTGTCTGATTGTCTTTGATGACTTGCACCCTCCCTAAAGTTTTGTTTGTCTTTTCTCAACACTTGTGAAGACGATCTCGCAGGTAACCAAAACAATTCCAGTTGAACACATGGACATTGGCTTCCAATCTTGATAAAGAAAGCATGCCACTGCTACCAACATAAAACACATGTCAAATTCTAGTCATTATCATGACGATCTGGTCAACATGATTATCCTTCACCTTTCTAGATTCTTGAAATGAAAAAAGAGTGAAAACGTGCAAGGCTATGGGTTCCTTATGTAAATTTTACATCTAGTCTTCTCTGTCATATGTTTACTACTCATGAAGTATTATTGAGATAAAAGTGACAATATAATAACACTCAGGAAAGATGGAACCACAAATAGATAGAGAGAAAGAGAGAGAGAGAGAGAGAGAGAGAGAGAGAGAGAGAGAGAAATACACAAAGAAAGAGAGAGAGTTAGAGGGAGACACAGATAGAGAGAGAGAGAGGGAGAGAGAGAGAGAGAGAGAGAGAGAGAGAGAGAGAGAGGAGGAGGAGAGGGATATAGGGAGAGGGGGAGAGAGAAACAAAACATTGTTGGTATTTCAATGCATACCTACGCATGCGCTTAAATTTTTAGTGAAAGCATTGTATTACCATTGCAAAGTGGCAAAAAATTTTAAACATCCTCATTAATGATGGCTTTTGAAATGCATGCGCTTCTTTTGCCAGACATCAGAATACTTGGAAAACAACATCTTATAAAATTATGGCATCGGTTCATTAATCGTAATCTGTTAATCAAATTGCTGAAGTTTGTAATATAATTGTTTTATTTCTTCAATTACATGATAATTCAAAGTCTTATTAAAATTAGTCAAAGTATTTCTTCCAATAGCTTTCTTCTTGTCACAATTTTCAGGTTACATAGTTGAACATTTACAAGCATAAATTCAACAACCAAGAGAGAAAAATCATTATTGGACATTCTTCAACTGTTTTTCTTCATGAGACAAACACACAGATATGTATTGAATAGTATTGCATCAGCAATGCTCATTCAAGTAAATGTTTCAATGGATGCAAACATCATATCTATTTGTTATTATTGTTTCCTTAGTACTAGCATTGTAGTTTGAATACATATGAGTTACGTTATAGTAAACCGTGCACTTCCTTGAAATGTGCACGTATGTTTTTCTTTGAAAGACATACGTTCCTTTGAACGTATTCCTTTGAAATAGCAGAATGGGTCAAATGTTTGACCCCTGTCTTTCTTTGTATGTGCACGTTAACAAAAAATAACCATAAATAAAGAATACAATATTTAGTCATATTTGATAATCACTACATTTTATGTCAATCTTTCCTTTTTAAAACAATTTGAAGTACTTGTACTACAATGAAATAACTATGATTCTAATTTGAAAGCACTTTCATTGTGTTAAGTCTCCTATTTAGAAGCAACATTGCATGTTTTGGTTGAAAACAAAATATAATGAACTTTCGACATCCTCGGTTGCAAGGAATATTGTACATGTTTTATCGAGGTTTTTTGCAACAAGGGATTAAATATGTGCTGTTCATGATTTCATTTCTATGTATACAAGTTTATCTCTAGAAGAGAATAGTGATCACTAACAAGAGAAGAGGGAAGAAATTTCGGATACACAAAGACTAAAAGGGTGTGAGATGATGCAATGCCGAAAACAAAGTGCACACTTTGAAACTAGTTAACAAATCACTATAACTCATTATGATTCATGCCACAAATTCTTCATTATGGTAAGCCTAAATCCTTGCTTCAAACAAGAATTTAAGACAGTCCTTTCTAGCATCACTTAAAAACGTAGGGTTATCCATTTAAGCTACACCTTCCAATCTATGAATTATGGGAAGACTATGAATATACATCAAGATGGAATGATTCCTTCTCTGTCCACAGGAAAGAAACTTCCTTGATGTAGCATACACCATGATTGCATCTCTTAGATGATATGAGTGGTTCACAACACCATAGACATAACATTTGAAAACCTCCCACTAGAAGAAGAGTTATAGTCCCACATCAACAAGTTGGGTCTTGAAAGTGCGTGTTGCTGGTATGCAGGATATGATATATATGGGAACCTCCCTTCAATGTTTTGGAGACTAACGCTTACAGTATATCGAGAATGTTAAGTAGATTTTCATGGTCAATGAATAGGCACTACAAGGTGAACATGTTGATAAAACAAGGTACCAACATCATGTGGATCAACCCCTCCATGATTTTCACATACGCCCCTTGGTTGGGAGAGTGATAAGTGTTAAATGTTAAGGAACTGATAAAGTGATCTGAATTTTTGTCTTCTTATTGACTTTGATATTCCATAAGGGCACTCTTAATGTTTAAAGTAGCAATGAAAATGTTTCTTTTGTCTTCTGACCTGGAGACGCTCAATTCTTGACATTAGCAATGAAAACACAAATATCAAGGAACTGTACAACGCATGCCCCCCTATAATTCTTCCGTAAATGACAGGGTTAAGTTTTTTCCAATGAGAAACACGGTCATTTTCCAAATGTCGTTGATTGAAGCTCTAATGCGACAATTTTATGGCACAACCTATGGAATTTTGTCTGAGTCCTTCCACTTCCCTAACAGTCGATTTTGCATGCACTATGTGGCCAAGTGGAACTAAAAGGGGTGAAAAACTCCTTAATCATAGATTGTATATCCAAATATCCCTTGATTTGTGGCAAACCTGTATTAAAGGGGAAAATATTGGTTTAGCATAGATTCTCCATTAGTCACCCTTACCCTAGTCCTTACTACTAGGGTACATATACATTAAAGCATTTAGGCTAAGATAATAATGTAGGCCACTCTCAATTTCATGGTATCATTCTCATACCACGTGTGGACCATGGATGGAGCCAGAGCTTTAAATTGGGTTTTTGAATGAGGAGGAAAGTTATGATTCCATAGATTGAATGATGGAGCCAAGAAAAATCCACAAAAAATATTCTCATTATCTTCTTCCTTGTCCATGTATTTCATGATGGCAAAGATATCATGGCTGGCGCAAGTGATAGAGGCAACAAGCTATGAAAAGAATATATGAATCTAATTTCTAGAATGAAAACATCACTATTGAAAAATTCTTTAATGAATACTTGGAACACCATTCAAACAAATTCTACTCATATTCACCAATGCATGGTCTGACGCAAACACCATCATTAAAGTTTAGGAAATCATTGGAGCATCTATTGAGTGGTGAGCTCCCACTAGATCCATCCCCAACTTCTGGGCTATTAGCATCGACATTGTTGACCATACACTCCGTGTTACATTTATCATTGGCAAAACAGTTATGGGAATAAGACACATCTTCTTCCTAATCTTCAACCTCCAATATGTTGAAATGTGTTCCCTTACACAAATATGAATATTCATGCTCTCTAAGTATTAGCGACAAAGGGGAAATGTTAAAGTTGCATGAGCAATCTTGATAGTAGTTTCTTCACACATAAGTAAGACAAGGAACACCAACAGCTTCCTCCAAGATGTTTGCCTTGTTTAGAGAGAAACATTTGCAGACTTACGGCAGTCCCCATCCTTAGGCATAGGGTGATCCCCACTCTTGGCTTCGCATGTAGGTGTTGTGTTGTGCATGTAGTAACTGATGCAACTACTCACTCGTGCATGCGGTAGTTGATGTAATGCTCAGTCATGAATTCAACACCTGATACAAAGTGGTCTGTGTTGCAAATGTCTTCTTGCATGTGTTAATGCGAGCAGTTTCAAATATCCAGTCGGGCATAGCCCCGCTCTCAGTAGTCACGGTATACTACGAAGCAATGCTTGCTTGCATTATGAAGCTGGTGACTGAGCTGGACTAGGAGCCGTGCTCTAGAAACTTCCACTAGCGCACCAATTGTGTGCCGAGACATCTTCTTGAAACCGCTCCCAATCTTGATACAGCCACCTCTAGACAAAAAGTACAAAAGCTCGCCACCAGTCATTCCTTTTTTTATGCTACACCCTTTAACTTCCCGTGTCGCTTCACCCATGTGCTTTGATGACCCTCTTTGCCTGGTTCTGTGTCTTCCTTTAGCCCCACTCATGTGCTAAAGTTTGATTCATCCTTGTGAGACAACCATTGTGCCCCTACGTCCATTCTTGGAAAATTTGGGTTCCTAAATTCTTGAACTTCCTTGGACTGCCCATGTCCTCCTCCAAAACTCGAACACCGTTTCTTGGTGGTGGTTGCCGTTATGAATGGAATTTCAGCTATTGTCGCGCTAATGGGTTGACCATGTTGTCGCCGACGGTTGTTTTGGCTGTCGGATTAAGGCTTGTCACTCTTGAGCATTGCCCCTTCATCCTTTTTTCCTCACAGCCAGACGACGGTGTGAAGCTGAGCTGTTTCTTTGCTCGTCATGGCTCCTCCGGCCACTAGGCTTTGGCATTGTTTGCTTGCGCATGGCCCTCCACCATCATTCGTCACTTGAGGGGTAGACATCACTCCAGCCTTTCCTTCTTTTCCTAGCTAGTCCTCTTGAGCAAGGGCCTTACATGAGGTTTTGCTTGCTGGTCGCTAGCCAGCCCCTTTGCCATCAAGGCAGGGGGCTTTGCCCTTGCCTGCTGTAATGACAAGGCCTTGCTACAACCGTGCCTGCCGTCTTGCCAAGCCTTTGGCCCACCTTACCATCACGACGAGATGGTTGTACATCCAACGTTGATGTTGCTCACATCTCCCTCACTCGGCATTCCCATCCTTTGCCACTGTTGTGCTCGCAAGAGCAATCATACATCTTTTTTTTCTCTTTTTTGGTTGCGCTCTTCACACAAATTACACTCCATTGCTCGACTTGCTTGGGCTCCTTTTCCCAACTACTACTCAACAGCCAAATCTGGCTTCTAGTATGCCTTTTGTTTTAAACAGTTGTTTCAAGCTTGAAGTTTCAACTCTATAGCCAAAAAAAACATGGTGAGCTCAACTTACAATGAGAGTCTTGACAAGGATTAACAGAGTTGCTTTCTTCTGCCAATTGTTCCTTCTCCAGTTATTGCCATTGCTTGTGCTTGTAGCGAATGCAAACAAAAGAGGATCCATGGTGTATAGAAGAAAACTTGCCCTTCAATCCCTTTCTAGGGGAAAGGAAACTCAAAAATAGGTTCTAAAAGACCAAATCAGAATGTGCATTCTAGAAAAACGAAACCGTTTTACATCCACCAGGCTACTCTAAGCAGACATGGGACGTCTTACGTTTTTTTGTTAATAGTACTATTGTTGTTGATTGTACTGGTGGTCGTTGCTTCCACCTTCTAGACGGCACCAAACCAAGTTGGCTTTACATCTCCAATAAACATGACAACAGCCTTAGCCACATAGCTCGTGATCACAAAAAGCTACTCCAAGGACGTAAAAAGATCATAGATTCCTCGCCTTCACTCCTATATCTACTTTGATTGCTGCACTCATACTTGAGCTGTTTTTTTAGGAACATGTACATTTGTGACGAGTAAACATGCCATTCTACAATCTTTTGTCTTTTGGTGGATATGGAAGGACGTGGTCCTTGTCTGCTTTAGAGGTATGTCTAGAGCCCCAATGTTGTTGACGCTACGTCCTCCACCTACCAGCTTGGTAGGATTTTTTAATGGAGTACACCTACTCCATTTATCCATGCCACCTAATCAGGTGGGCTTACTGTTTCCTTCTACCACTCCGGCAATTTTATGCCTTGTAACACAACTACTGCATTTGTGCATTCCAATTGACACCAGGTGGGCTTGCTACGTCCACTTGCCACCCTGAAAAGAATTTAGCATGGAGCACGATTGCTCCATTTTTGCACGCCACCTATCATCAGGTTGGCTTACTACCTCCACCTACCACTATGGCATGATTTTGTCCATGGAGTGTAACTGCTCCATTCATGAGGTATGGTTGATTGAGGCCATTTCATACACTAGTTTTTAAGTGTGTGCCTTCAATGTGTTCTCTTAGAAGGGTGTACCACACACCAATACCTTACACCAATACACTCTTTTCACAGTGTATGCGCAAAGTGTACATTTGTATTATATGGCAAGAACATATCTTCTTAGAAGGGAATCCAGTGCGTGGGGCTAGTGCATATGACAAGTGCACTTAGGCACCATACAAAATTACACTAAGAGCGCACTGAGAGCACTCATTTGTCTCAATTATTAAATACAACTTTGCTTTTTTCCTACATGGCCGAACAACTTTCTTCTTAGGAAGGACCTCAATGCGTGGGGCTAGTGTATGTGGCAATTGCGCTCATTCACCATATAAAAATGCAGTAAGAGCCCACTCAGTGTGATCTTTTGTCTCATATGTCCTAGCACACATTTCATTTTGTCTCAAATGGCAAAACGTTTCTCTTCTTAGGAAAGACCCAAATGCATTGGTCTAGTGTATGTGGCGAGTGCGGTTGGTATCCATACAAGAATACACCAATAGCGCACTCAATGCACTACCAGGTCTTTGTCTTATATGTAAACATGATTCTCCATTAGGAAGAATTTTAGAACATGGAGCAAATGCATGACATTTAACATTTTTTAGCTCCATATTCATGAAATGAGACATTTTAATTTTTCTTGTTTCTTGTCATATAGTTATGCTCAACTGATATGATTGAAAGAATAAAATGTGTGTTTCTCCATGTGTACTTTTGAAACAAACTTTTAATACAAAGTTTTCTCCATGTGTCTCATGAACATTATGTTCACAATAAAAATTTAAAAAGAAATCATTCAGTGTATGAAACAATCTCACTTTGTTTCAAAAAATTTTCTATGCATCTTCAAAGTTTTTTTTCTCTTTGGTTGAAGTGGACACTGTCACAATCATCTTGAGGACGTCAAAATGGACGTAAAGTACAACTAAGTAAATCTAGGTAAAAAAGGAGAAAAAGCAACTACGGAGTCGTTTCTTGCTTCCTCTATCTAGATCATTTGCTTGATTATCGATGAGCAATCATCGTTTGAATGTTGCTTCTTTTATCCGTCCACGTCATACGTGACCACTAATTACTGAGAAAAAATTGTATGTCAAAGTGGTTTGCCCTGTTTTGTTGCTTCCGTACTCGCAAGACGGTCTAGAGGGACAACCCAATGTACGTGTGTAGTGTATGTGGCGAGTGCACTTCACATGAGTGTGGAAGTGCACTTATCACGCACTCAGTGTCTGATTGATAATAACCAAATGCATAAACGAATCGGTAACATTTCTAGGTTGACACGAGAAACCCTAGACGTTTGTGGTGAAAAAACATAGAATTACGATCATAAACCTAAATGATGTGAAGTTTGGAGTCGTTGCTGCCTTGTGTGAGGCGGTCCCTTGCTGTCGACAGCGACATCGTAGTCCAAGGTGCAAGGACTAAAAAATACGAGCGTGCCTAGCTCGACTTTGTGATTGATTGAAGAACTTTTTGAGTAAGAAAGGTGGATCAAAACAGAGGGCCAAATTGCAGAATTTTCATCAATCACTCATGAGAGAAGATCAGATTCGTGGCGAGAATTGGCCTACAATGGCAGCTCAACAGAACGTGTGAAATGACGATCAATGTATGAATACAAATTTGACGTTTGATTGACCAGACGTTACGCAATATTGTTACCCTGTAATGGAGCATAAACTTCTTATGCTACAGCATCCGTCGACCTTCCGTTGGAGATGTACAAATTTTCTCACATTTATTCAAATCAATTTCTATACATGAAATGATTTTCTTCAAAAGAAGCTGATGGATTCTACCTTCAAATAAAAAATGTTACCATCAGTATGTAGCAATCGTCTAATGGCAGAATGTAACCGTCTCGGACGGCACGTTTTCTTTTCAAACCCCATAACATTTAGGTTTGCACCCTTTAGAGTTTCATTTGCCATAAAAAACACCGTCAGATTACTCCTTAAACAGCGACATCTAATCTGGTTCGCCATAATTTTTGAATTGATCGTTCCCAAAGTGAGTGCATGATACGTGCACTTCATCACTTATTCCAAGACGGTTCAATATCGGAAGACGATCGTCAAGTCACCACGGTGTTGTTGCAAGCCAGCAATTGAGATAACTGGTACATGAAAGTTGGTATGTAATCTGGAAATAGAATGGTATATGAACGTACCAACATGGGAATATCATCGTACAGATATACGTTCGAAATATAATTCTAGTTATCAAAAGCTACATTCACCATGTAGTAACATTGTTGAAGCTAGAATAAGTTTCCATGTAATATGTCAAAATTTTATTTCTCTTTTTCTTAGAAACATCTCCCAAGAACATATGATTGGCCAAACATGTACAAAGAAACAAGGCAATAAGTAACATGGGGATGAATTTGTTACTCAAATCAGTTTGAAAAACAAGAAACCTTCCAAACTGATTTCATTCTAGTTTTATCATTACAATATGAGGACACCTTCCATGTAAACTATGCAAAAACGAGACCATCTTTTGCCATAGATATCTACCCAAAACAAGACAAGAATACGTCTTGTGATAAATCAAAGAGCTTTTTCATTCAACGATAATATGTTCAGTTTAAGACATTACTACACAAATTTTAACAATACTTTGTTTTTTATGTGGGAGATTTAGATTTCCAAGTACAATCAGTTGAATGCATCAATGGAAATTCAATGGAGATAAAGCTCTGATCATGTTGGACAAAAGGAACATTGTGCTCAAATGTGTAAATGTACACATGAGAGAGAGAGAGAGAGAGAGAGAGAGAGAGAGAGAGAGAGAGAGAGAGAGAGATATGGAGAGAATTTTATTGTGCACTGTTCAAGCGCACTTTTTTTTTAGTGCATGGTGTTGGTGCATTGTTCTACAGCACACTAGAAGCACACACTAAAAAGTGAGGGCATGATCTGACCATGATTGGGCATATATACCATTCGAACATTGAAACTAGACACGTGGTGGGCTTATACCGTCCACCTGCCACTTTGGTATATATTGACATGGAGTTCATCTGCTTTATCTTTCTTTGCCATTAGTCACTTGGTGGGCTCATTGCGTCCACCTACTTCTTTTGCAGGATTTTGTTTAGTCCTTAGCTCATTATATTGAGAGCACCTTGAATGCTTGACCAACACCTTTTTCCTCCCTCCCCCTCACGCCAAAATCTCCTTTGCCAAGTATGCAGGTGCTCACACTTTCATAGCCGCAATAGTTATGGACAATGCCGCCATGCTCCTCACCTAATGTGCTCTAGAGTATAAATTTACTCGGTTTCTTCAAAGAGGACAGAGGTCTCCTCAAATGTGAAATGCATCCTAGTTGGTGTTGTCGTGGTTTTGTTCAAAGACGTAGAGATCGATGTGCTCTCACTAAGGGAAGGGATTCCATTGCATGTGTTTCATTTGGCTTTCCATCCCCTTTGAATCTACACCTCCTTATGTTGCTTAGCAACACACTGTTGATGTGCACGACCACGGTGTCGCACACCTTGACTTCGATCGCTCCACTGCATCATGAAACTCTTCTGCACTTGTGCTTTTGCTGCACTTGCCAAAGCGAACGCTTCAACTAAATGGTGCTTTGGGATTCAATCCTCTTTTTGGCAAATGGTCCCCTTGCATTCACTTCTTCTTCTTCCTCGGTTGTCCTCTCCGCGTCATGGAACAGGATTTGTGAATACGAGAATCCAATTTCTGATTTCTAATGAGTGTCTCTGCCTTTGTGTGCTCGTCACTCCTATGCCAACGGTGGTGGGCAGCTGGATGCTTCCGCTACGCTACTTCCTCTTGTATTGACAATGTGTCAATGAAATTGTCCCTAATGAAGGCTGCTCTTGCATGTCGTAGGCTAGCTATTGCTTGGTCGCTTACTACATAGGTAGTGCATACTACTTAATGGAGTCGACGTATAACACACATACAGGCTCATGTGAACCTCTGTCTGCTATTGAAGACTACATCATCAATATTCAGCTAGAGCATTGTCTTTTGTTGATTGGAGCATGAGAACTCCATTTGGAATGCGAAATTGCTGTTTGCTTCATTCGTTAACTTATGGAAGTTTGGCAAAACGTGCAACCCTCTGACCACTAGTGTCGATGATTTTATTTTCAGTAGGCACCGTCGTTGCGACTATTGCTTACCTCAGCCACGCTACTGATGGGAATGTTGTTCCTTGGTCACCAATCCACCCTCCATGAAATCTTGCAAGATAGCTGCTTTCCTTAGCTCTTTATCAACCTTGGACATTGTCAATGGCATCCCTCCTTGCAACTCGCAAAGTAGTGCATAGAGAGGTTGCAACCCTCGTGATATTATCACGTGGGTATTTGGAAAGTACTATTGCTTTTCATCAGCTACTACTTTTGGCGCTTGAGATCCAAGTGGCACTACTACATGCTTTGACTGTTGCAATGGTGTTGTTCTTGATGCTTCACGAGAAACCATAGGGGTCTGCACGCTTTCTCTGAGCAGAAAAAGATGACTTTATCTACTCAGGAGAGACAAGCTCACGCATGTTTAGAGAAGATCTAAGCTCTAACCAACGTGGAGGTGATTGATGTGATTCGGATGAAGCCTTATTCAGTTGCAAGGCCTCAATTTTTGCATCTATACCACCTTTAATTCAAGTTGGGCTAGTTAGGCAACTCACAGCCTATGGATATGCTGCTCTAATTAAGAAAGGTTTTGCTCCTTACCAATCAGCTGCCATTACTCTGTGCTTTTATGCATGAAAACTTCCTGACGAGTAGTCTCGTGTTGACATGTCTCAAGTAGTTTTGGTAGAAATCCCATGGATGACACTTTGCTTGCATCGTGTTGTGACTTTGTCCCCCATTATTGCACCATATCGAAAATTTACAGATCCCATCACTTGCATTTACACTTTGTGAGAGATTTTGGCGTGAGCTATGCCACATTTGCCAATGAAACCTCTTTGGTTGATGCAATTATCCATATTCACACACATCGTCATGTCGTTCCCTTGTCTTTAACACCTCTGGAGTTGAGCACATCGCTTCTTTAGCTATTGCTTGCTATTTACTTGGACCACATCCTTGGTCCATGCACAAGCTTGGTGCTGAGAGCTTGAGTCCATGTGTGGGCTCTCTATATTGTGGTCACCAAAATTTCCTCAATGAATCCATGTGTATAGGGTTGCCACTTCATGCATTTTGCGAGTTACGGGTAATTGTCCTATTTTAATTCACAGCGTAGTGTGTGTATATGATACATACAATATGTTAGGTTCCTAGAAGAACACAAGTGTGTAGACAGTACGTAGTACACCATTACATTAGTGAACACACTGTTAAGGTAATGAAACACTTGTGGTTTCCCGGGGTTTCTTATACATGTAACATTTTAAAAATCTCATCGCTTTATATATGTTACGTAACGTAGAATGGTCTATGAAAGATATGGTGGACACATTAGTTGTTTTCCATATTTGTTGCAAAATTACTGTAACACCGTGAGGTACTTCTTGACTCGAAACACCTTAGTTGGGGCTATGCTCGAAGTTCACCTCGTCTCTCCCCTCCCACCCCCCACAACAAGGCAAGTCTATGAAGCGAGTGAAGCGTGGAGTGTATTGAAATTTTATTCAATCCGGGATATGTGGACATTTCTATGCTACTCTCTCTTGATACACAAGTTTATGGAATCGATACACCTCAGATACATACTACGATACACCACCCAAATACTCTTTACACTTGGTGAGGGGGGGGGAGAGGGCTATCCATACCCCCCCTCCACATCAAGAGTGTATTAGGGTTGTGTAGCAAACAGTATCAATGATAGACACTCAGAAAGACAACTTGTGTATTCTCCATAACCACTGTCCATACTCGTTCTATGAGAGGACCCGAACACCTTGTCGTGCACCCCTCCCAAAAGTACCTCGATTACATCTCGGAAGTGTATCTATGGGTGTATCTTGGAAATGCATATTGTTGGAACTTGTGTACTCTAAAGTTCAATCTTACCTTTCTCCCCCCCCCCCGAAACATGTTGAGTGTATGAGGCGAGTGTATTGTGGAGTGTATTGGAAATGTCTATTGATACGAGATTTTGGTATGCTTCTATGCCATTCTCCCTTAACACACACATTTATGTATTCAATTCACCTCAGATACGCACTCCATTACACCACCCCAATACACTTTTGACTTGGGGGGGGGGGATGAGGGAGAGGGCTATCCATACCTTCCCTCCATATCGAGAGTGTATTGGGATGGCATAGCATAGAGTGACGCGGATAGACACTCAAAAACATAACTTGTGTATTCTTGATAACCACAGTCCATACTCGTTCCATAACAAGACCCCAACATCCAGTCGTGAACACACCCCCTCAAAAAAACCTTGAGTGTATCTTGAGATATATCTTGCAAATGCGTGGTATTGAAACTTGTGTATTTTAAAACCCACATTTCAGTGCAAGTAGGGGGTTTGCTTGAATTTTGGGGAGGTTCTTTAGAACGGAATTGCAAGTATTATAAACCCCACAATTCAGAGCAAGTAGGGGGTTTGCTTGAATTTTGGGAAGGTTCTCCAGAACGGAATTGCAATTTCAAACTGTGTCATCCGACAAGTTGAACCATCGAGTTCAGGCAGATTCAATGGTAAATGAAAGGGAACTTGCAAGGCCCCACTTCCATGGGGCCTTGTAGGTGTCCGCAAAGTAGAAACATAAAATCCCAAACCCCCAACTTAACGAAGGGGTTTGCTTTTGGTTTGATTGCGAGAACTGTTGACGATGATAATGACTGTTCACGTCGTTTTCGCTTTTGACATCAGCGAAACTGACGTGAAAAGCGAGTGACGACGCCATTGAAGCTAGCGAGGTTCGACTTCGAGTGCGAACTCGCCTCGCTATTTCCTTGGGGGCATTTTCGCCCTCTACACATGGATGCGAGTGTATGTCTTGGACCAGAATACCCATGATATGAACACTTCTCCAACCAAAATTGAAGGACAATAAATCAAAGTTATAATAAAGGAGGACAGAAATAGGTTTGGTAAGATCAAACAAGGATTGCACAAATAGTGTATTAGCATGAAACAGGACACATTTGATAGAAGTATGTGTATCTTGTATGTGTTGCTAATAAATCAGAACTATTCGTGTTTGCAAAAAAAAACCAAAAAACATGAGAAGTCAAACGAGGTTCAAGGAAGCTTCTAGAGTAGAATACATTGAATATTTGTGTATATATGATTTACACGTAACTTCTAGGAAGCATTCCTGTTAATGGTAACTCAATTGCAGGAAATATCCTCCCCATATGTTCAAAGTTTGTGCACTAGTTCATCAATGTGCAATTTTGCGATTTTTGACCACGAATGCTTTCAGTCTGCCACTGTTGAGTAATAACAATCTTTTTCATCTTTTTAAGCTTGAGTTGTTAATGCTAGTTCTTGCAAATAGCACAATTTTGCTGCTTTAATTGAATATTGAGCACGCCCAAATTTCCTTACTTTGATACCATGTTGGGGTTTTTGGAGCTTGTAGAGAAAAAGTCACCATGTGCTTTAATGAAGTAATGAGGTCTTGTTATTGTCCAGGATCTGTATGCCTAGTAAGAATACATTGTAATCCAATGTCTAGAGAGAAGACTGGAATTAAAATTTTAATACGAAAGACTATCAAGTACAAGTATGGTTTTAGGAAACAACGGCAAAACATACCAGAGCTCAATGGTCAGACAAAACATGCCTCATCCAAGGGCACACCACCTTGGTAGGCTATCAAAGTAGTCATTCCAAGGGTCGCAGCACGGTCCCCATGCTTTCATGTGAAATGGCCTTTAGGTTTTTAGCGCACCCTCTTATACATGTTTGTAGCCACCGCCAAATTTGTTTGGGTTTTCTGAGGACTTTTGATCATCCTAGCCAAGCAAGCAGGGTTCAACTAAGCTTACTAGGTTGACAAAGGGTAACTCCAACGGAGTCCTTCCACACTCAATCAGCACCGCACGAGCACAATTTACGTCAATCACTAAATCTTGACTCGATGCCTAAACAATTCTCTTAACTAAAACATGAGCATCATCCATAAAGGCAGCACTTACACGAGTGCTCTTTTGTCTTAGACGCATTCATGCCACCTTTTCTAGGTATTCAGGCCTTCAAGTGGTCACTGGCGTCCGCCAACCCAGGCTAGTAGAAGGTTGTCAGGCTGACATGGGTCTTTAGGTGAGAGAGCGTGTCTGGACTCTTGGTTTAAGGCCTGTTGAGTTTTTGTATACAGTTTTTTGAATTACTAAAGAGTTACTATCTGAGTTACTGTTGGAGTTACTGTTGGCATTTATGGTTCATTAATCCTAGAAAACAAACTCGTCATACATTGTAAATAGTAAATGCATGCGTTTAGAAGTTTCATGGTACCTTCATGGAGACTACAACAAAACGTACTTTATTATGTCTGTTCACATAAATATAAATTTATACCAATGTTTCAACAAAATAAAATTTGTACAAGGTTTTCCCAAAAAATGACACGTAACAAAATCCATGTTGTGCTTGCATGTGCTAATGCAAAACAGTCCCAAGAGTCCACTCATGTGTAACCCCACCCTAACTTGTTTGGGCCAAGTACCCAGCATTGCTTGCTTGCATTACGTAGCAGCTGACCAAGTTGGACCAGCAGGCATGTCGAGCCCTTCTTTACAATCGACACACAAAGTTCCGGGCTCCTTTTCCCCTTAGACATGGATGGTAGAGTCAAATCTGGTCTATACACTAGGAAATTCTTGGCCAAGCTGCACCTGGGTCTTTAGGGGTAAAAATCTCTAACTTTGCGCACGACAGTGCGATTGTCGATCCGACTACACCATATCAAAGCTGTCACTTAGCATAGTTATTGCTCATTAAAACATTCTTCAACACATGTTTTGTAGATTTGTGGGGGTCACATTGCATCCCATCACGTGAAGGCGTCGGTGGTAGTTGTGATTGTTGCATTTTTGGTAGCCACATTAATCATGGCTACCTTGGCAACGTTTCAGTTATTTCAGCTATGTAGATGTGGCAAATCCGTGAGGTGCAAAAACAGTTTGTAGCATAGTAGTGCTACAATTTTGATTATCGTATAGATGATGTTGCACACTTGCTTCTTGAAATGTTGATAACAATTTTTAACTTTTGAGCAATACTACCAATGGTTTTTTTTCAATCTAGCTACAATACAACTCCTTTAGTGGTGTTGATTTACCATAAATGTTAACCTTGTGCTTCATTTCTTCATTATTATCACATTTTTTGTTACTGACATCATGCCACGATGGTACTCTTAGAGGTTGCTACTATCACATGACCGCTACTACCACAATTCCCTTCCAAATTAGATGTAATCATACTAAAGTTTTATTTTGGCCACGTTCTTATGCCCATATGCCTCTGATTCACGCCTCCTATAGTATTATTACAATGCTCAAGATGTGATGTTGCATTGTTGTAGCAAAGGTGGTTGGTTGTGCTAATACTGGACTTCCTGCATAGTGATGAGGTGTGTATGGTATCATCTGATGCTTTTATTGTGGATTTGCCTTTTTTACTACAAACCCACCATAGAATCATGGAGGTGTCGTTGTTCCACCTAGGGCCGTGGCTTTAGTTGTTACTCTCATTGTTATCGTTGGGTTTCATCTCTTCTATGAAGCTCAACAAGGGATGCTTGGTTTCATGATACCATAAATAGACACATGTTGCTTCTTTCCTTTTGCATGGATGTTATGACAATTATGTATCACTTATATTTTCATTAGATTTGAGATTAGGCTCAAGAATACCAAGGGAAAGGCTAAACAAGATACACATTGTCTGAAAAGTGGAAAAGGCTTAAACATGCAGGGGGAAATTGGAAAGAAGAAAATCGGAACTTATTCAAAACTAGTGCTACTCATTGCAAGAAATGCATGCTATATGAAAATGTGCTTCAAACTTTACCCCATAACATACGTTTCCATGAAAAAATGCAAACATATTGAAACCTAAACATGCAAAACATTGAGATACATGCTTCAAGTGCTCATATGCCTTGCTCTCATGTAAATCTTCTGGAAGTTTTTCTGTTATAAAGACCTTAGAACGCATGTTACAGACTATTGTTATGTGTGAACTTGTATTCCTTACACACTTCAAAATATCAATTCATGATTCTGCTTTGTTTTAACATATCTTTGTGTGTTCCAATCACCACTTATGTTTTCTCAACCTATATTGATCTACATCCCAGTCTTGTGAGGTCACCAAGTAGTACGCTCATAATACACTATGTCTATTTGTGACTTGGATCCCTTATTTTTTATATGTTTCTTTGTTGGTCTTAAAAATCATATTGTGGCCGGTCTTTGATCAAGATTGAAGCTCTAGGACAGAAGCAACTTTGTTGAAAAATAGTATTATGATTCAGAACTATACTAGAAGTAACCTTATTCCACTTCATAGAGAAGGTCTCCAATATGGGTGAAAAATTGTGGTTGGAGACGAGTAGTAGCACGTGGTTTTCCTCCTTGTTTTGTGAATATATGATGTGTGTTGTGTGAATTTTGCACTTTTGTTTTGGACTAAAACTTCTAAGTTTTGGCAAATCTTTCTTTCCTTTCCATGGAAATCATCCAGGCTTTGAGTATGGTCCGTAAGATCCGAGGACACACGGAGGGGCACCCCCATCATGGATGCCATACGCGTGGCAATGGTGCGCAAGTCACTCATATGTGCGGGGTACATAAGGCGATTGCACACAAGCTAGAGCGATGGAGAATGTATCATGAGTAGGCGGCTAATGACAAAAATATATTGACGTTGATGTCATTTCATTCTCTTTGGCCAAATTAAAGTGGTGAAACAACACTATGCAAATCATTTTTTTTGGCTTTTATGCTGGATTAGTCATTTAATTGTAATTTTCTTTGGACGGAATGTGCTAAAATTAACAAGGTCCATGTTTTGCATGAAAAACCGGGAACATGTGAAGAGCTTGTAAGAACTCGTAGCGTCGTGGCTAGCATTTATTCTTGTTAGCAAGAAAGTTGTGGGAGCAAGATTATGCTTGCTTCTTCAAGCATGAAGTTGTCAGAAGCAATCAATTTTGATGAAGATTTCTTTAAACAAAATTTTGGTTAGGTTTTGGATGTTTGTTCAAATCCTAGGCTTTTCTTTTACTTCTTTTCTTATGTCAAGTTAGACATTTAGAGGACATTGGTAGGATTAGGGGGATATCACTCGGAAGGGGAAGGCTTTGCTTTTTGCATCGAACCTTCAATGTGTTTTGGCACAATAGACAGCATATGAGAGGACCTGCCAACCTCCTTCCCATGTCCTGTCTCGCCAGCCAAGGGTAGAATAAATGTTAGGACGAATATCGGAGCCACCCCCGAGTGCCCTGTTGTCACGTCGGGACTGATTCGTTAGGATGACGTTGCAGTTTCCATCTTTTGGCTGGCATGGAAAGAAACTTTCTTTCCGAACGGGGCTGATGAACGTCTAATCATGTGTCACGACTCCGGGTCGGCCGACTTCGAATCTCTGGTCATGTTTGTCAAGCGATCATACCTGTGAAAAGAACGCGGACCGAACTCACCGGATTTCCTCTGATGGATTCCAGCCATGGCCGTTGACCACAGCTGGAATCGAGCAACCAAGGATCTCGGTCCCTATTCCTCGGCTCTCGGGATTCATACGGCTTGCAAGCACAACCCATTCGTGCCGCGTACACAAATGAAGTGAGTCAAGATTCGTTCAGACAGAACTCAAAGAATTGATAGTCAATTTCTCGATTATTGAAAATGGAAAGAGTTTTCGGCCGCGCTTGGAAACTCCCGACTTAGCTCATCGAATAAGGAAAAATCGAAACATTCGGACAGCCTAACTGAGGGGACGAATGTGGACAACCTACCAGTATGAAGGACTAGATGCCCTATGTTCGAACATCACGTATCCGGACAGCTTCTAAACTGGACGCACAAGAATCGACGGATGGATTCCCTCGGATCTACCACACCCCATAGAAACTAGTTTTTATTCACTTTTATATTCATGCGCTGAATAGGGCTGACGGTTCGGATCGTAAGTCGGACGCTCGTTCATCGATCGTCTCAAATTTGGATTGTACTTCGGACAGACGTACGAAAGATGTGTCCAAAGAACGGTCATAATTGAAGATGAGATCGAGACACAAGGGTCTGCCTTGTGATCCGAACCGTCGGTGTTATTCAATGCACAAATATAGCCAGCAAGTAAAACTCCTTTCTAAGCACTGTTTTCAATCTGACCGATATTGACCGCCAAGTGTCGTGGCCCAAGCTCAGAAGCTATCCGGATCCATGAATTGCGAACGCAAGGCATCGAGTCGTTCATACAAGTAGGTTGTCCACGTTCGCGCACTTAGTAAGATTGTCCGAAACTTTCAATTTTTCCTCATTTGATGAGCTTAATCAGAAGTTTCCAGCCGTGGCCTTCACGTACCCAGCTGCTCGATGATTTTGATATCAAATATTTTAACCTTCGTTCGACTTCACCGGATTTGAATCGTACGTCCAATTCAAAAGACGACAGAAATAACTCAAATCCATTCGTCGAATTCATGGAACCAAGTTTACTTCTCAGTGGTCGCCGCTCATACCTAGCTTTGTTTCGTGCTTCTAGAACTTACAAATGTCAAGAGAACTGTGTACATATAGATATATATATATATAGATATAGATATAGATATAGATATAGATATAGATAT
>SZWC01004869.1:110816-137404 GCA_023375785.1 Penium margaritaceum | reverse complement strand
GATATAGATATAGATATAGATATAGATATAGATATAGATATATATATAGATATAGATATAGATATAGATATAGATGTAGATATAGATATAGATATAGATATAGATAAAGATATAGATATAGATATAGATATAGATATAGATATAGATATAGATATAGATATAGATATAGATATAGATATCGATATAGATATCGATATAGATATAGATATAGATAAAGATATAGATAAAGATATAGATATACATATAGATATAGACATAGACATAGACATAGATATAAATATAGATATAGATATAGATATAGATATAGATACAGATATAGATATAGACATAGATATAGATATAGACATAGATATAGATATAGATATAGATATAGATATAGATATAGATATAGATATAGATATAGATATAGATATAGATATAGATATAGATATAGATATAGATATAGATATAGATATAGATATAGATATAGATATCGATATAGATATCGATATAGATATAGATATAGATATAGATATAGATATAGATATAGATATAGATATAGATATAGATATAGATATAGATAGAGATATAGATATAGATATAGATATAGATATATATATAGATATGGATATGGATAGAGATATAGATATAGATATAGATATAGATACAGTCTACACCGTTCCCTTTTTCAAACTACAGTTATTTGTGTCAAAAAACTGTTTTCTAATGATAGCTTCTAATAGGAACTGTCCAATCCTCCCAATGAACTGAGTTCACATCTCATTTTTTTCAATACCCGAATGTGTCACAGTGTATGAGATATAAACAGGCGCATTCGATCTCTTGTTCGTGTAAGTTGTCCACACTCAAGAAAGCAAGGTTTTTACTAGCTCATTTCAGCCATGGCCATTACGGGTAAGGCTAATTGCAGTCAGTTTTGGTTGGTTGAACAATTTCAACTCGTGCCTGTTTGGCCGTTCAAGTCACGATTTTTACACGTTAACACGAAAATGTTTTCTTTCGACGATGTCACTGCAACAAGTCTATGGGCATGCAACAAATCCCTTCAACCAACAGATGTTAGGCAGTTGCGCTCTTGTCGGACGACAATTGTTTATGGTGCCAATTTTCCACCCTCATGCCCCATGTTTTCCCGCATTCGGACGTGGGACCTGTCCCCATGTTTTGCGCATGATAACATGATCCAATCAATTTGCAACTTTTTTAATGTTCCCCGTTTGGCATTCTCCAACCTCTGAGCCCAGGATTGCTATTGCTCTGAGCGCCGCCCATCTACTAGCAAGGTAGTATGTGGCAAATCAGATAGCAGAGAAACCCACATTCTTCAAGAAAGCTCAGCCTCAGCAAACATATCTTGCCTCTCCAGGACCTCGCTTTTCATGAGGCCCACGACCAAGGGAACCACCCAATGCCCTCGCTCCCTCCACATCTTACGACAAAATCCCCTCACGACCCACCTTCAATAGTCGACATCCCCTAGTCAGCGACACTCTCTTCACTTGGACAACTCCATTCCAATCGGCTACTTTTGCAACAATGGACACCTTGAAGAAGCCAATTTCCAATGCGAACAAAACCGGCCTCAAGCTAGCGCCAAACCCGGCCCAGTACAGACAAAAAAATCTACATTGATCTCCCACCTCCTTTTCACCCTCCAGATCTTTCTCGTTACACTCACTCCATGCAACACACCCTTTGGCCCTCCTTTTTTGCCTACATGCAGTTGGGCACTAACCTTCGCGTAACTCTTGCTCCTTTGTCGGCCAACAACACCACCAACTTCACAGCTTGAAAGGCTCTAGAGACCCGCCATGTGCCACAATCCACCGCCGGCTTGCGGTCCAACATTATTTGTCTTTTCCCCTCCCTCCATAAACTTAAAGCCAACTTACATCTCACACCGACAACCCTTTCTCCCTCCACAATGGCACCTAAGAGCCACATTTTTTACTACGCAGCAAGGTTAGGTTCACCCCTTCTACCCCTCTCAAAGCATTTCAGGAGAATGTTCCAAAAAGCACCTCCTCCCACCCCTTCGTCCCCTCTCACTCACACCCCTTCCAAAACCCTTTGCACACCTAGTGTGAAAGGCAGGCTGTCACAAAGGAACTGGCACCATGACAGTCTTCTGTGGCATTGCTCCCAAATCTCTCTCTCTCTCTCTCTCTCTCTCTCTCTCTCTCTCTCTCTCTCTCTCTCTCTCTCTCTCTCTCCTTTGCTATTTCATCCCATGCTCCTTTCACAATGGACCCCTCTTCATTTGTTTTTCCCAAAAAAGCTGCTTATGCTGCCAAGAACACCCCCTTGAGTGTCAATTTCAATCTCATCAATGCCAAAACATTCAGGCGATAGGAAGCGCAGCCTCAGGCTCACTCATCAACCTAGCCTCGGTCCCTCCTTCTCCAAATGCTCCTCTGTCACCACCTTTCTCCAACACCATCACCACAAGTGAGTTACTATCTCAACCTTTTCTCCCTTATATTACTCTCTTCCCAACCTTAATCATTCTCCTTCCGGAAATGCTCCTCTTTAAATCTATTTCTACCCTCTCCTACTACAACTCTATCCTATGCAAACTCCACACCTTCCCCTCTTCCTCCTTCCCTAGCTTCCGAAGCGATCCGCCATGATTCTTGCTCTCGCAAAGGTAGAAAATCCCCCAACCATACTCCCCTTATTCTCTTTGCTTCGGACACCATGGTCACACCATGTTATCCTTACGTCCCAAAAACCCCCTTACCTCAGTCTACATCTTCCCTTTCGGCACAATTACCGACTTTCTCCTTCCCTCCATAATCTTGACAATAGGACTATGCCACCAGCGAGAATAACCTTGACACCACCAACTATGAATAACTCAAGCCAGTCAGACATGGAAGGTGCAAGTGCGGCCAACATGTTGGCCGCAATGGAAGTACTCGACTCACTCAGCACATTGGACTTGGTCCCTCATTACATGGATGTTAGCGATGCCATCGATGCACTGGACAAAAATGTAATGAACCACACCTTGTTTATGTACTACCGGGCGTCCATCCATGCCTCTCAGTCTAAAATGAAAAAAATCATAAAGTGGCGGGTTGTATGCAAAAGTGTGTAACATAGCGTTGAAAGGCTTGGCGGGCTTGGAAAAGTTTACCGTTGCAAAGCTCAATGACCATCCTCAATTGCTGGAGCGATCTTTTCTTGCCCGAGTCATCATGGCTCACCACACATTTTGAAGCTTAGTCATTGTTTCTTCATAAAGTTGTTGTTTGTTTCTTTTTTTAAGTCATTTGAGTATTTCTTTAGAAACAATGTTCAAAACTTTGTGAAGTTTATTGCCGTCGAGATGGTCATTTGGATTTAATTTCAATTGTTTCCTTCATGCTCTTGTGTCAAGCTCGACGCAACCTCGTGATATCAGTCGCAAAATAATATCCACAGACTGTTGCAATCAGGTAATGATTTCAATATTCTATCTTGATTTTAAGTGTTGGGATATCTTCTAAAATTTTATTATATTCCATTCCTCCCCCTTCCGCTACAAATTGTCCGGGGGAAGGTTTGCATATGAAAATCCATCATCGATGATAAAAGTGCCAGTCCATGGAAAACATAAAATCATGATTTGGCACACTTTATAATTCAGCGGCTGTTCGGCTTTCAAATAAGAACATAGTGGCCATGCTTCCTCCCACTTTACATGAAGTAACCTCGTGACAGGTGCGCAAGTGTCCCTGTGGCAGGCTATTGGGAGTAAGCCAAAGATTATCCCGAGGGCTATGCCGTTATCCTCTCAAAGGGATTCGTGCTCAGATGGTATCCCTGAGACCACGTTTGTTCCAACAAGTAGCCAGTTTCTCCCAGTACTGCGCAATTGTTCTCGTAGGCTCTCGCGATCTCTGGCTGCAAAAATTCACCGAGATTGTGGGTTCCACCACCAAGTTGTCCATTTGGTTCGACGTTGCTACATGATTTGTTGCAAAGGTTGTCGTTGCCACTTTGTGTGTCTAGAGAGCATCGTTGTTTGTGTATTCCTCATCCTCCATCTTTGGCGGTTACTCCTACTCATTACCAGGTATGCTTGCACTATTCACTATTGTCATCGTGAATTATCTTGAATAGTATGTATGTGCTAAACACTCGCTTGTGATTGTTGCCTGGTACTTAATGTGTCGACTGCCCCTGAAACACCCTTGTGCTCTGATACCACGTATAAGGCTAAGAGAAACAAAGGTAGCTCACATGGATGAGGTGGGGGACAGTAGACAATTCAAGGAATTGGGATAGTTGGGTAAACTTTGTGTGCTTCCATGACCAATGTTGAGGAAGTCGAGCACATATATACAATTTTATTTATTACAATGGGAAATGTATTGTGTCCTTGGCACTTGAGTTGAGCAATGAATCCAAGGTCGCACCATGAGTGTCCGATTCAAGAAGCTCCACTAAGAAGTCAGGGGAATCAAGAATACCAATGCGGGGTTTCAAAACATTCTAGCACCATCGAGAAGTCAACCCAATAGTATCGAAACACAGGCACGGTTTGTGGCACTATTTTTACCATTCTTGAAAGTGGTTATAGTTGAAAGAATCATCTAGATTGGAACATTGGAGGTCGAGGAAGGTGGCAAAAATTCCCTTGACCAATTGGCGTTGAAATCGTGAGGTCGATGTGAAGTGGGCCATGAATGCAGGAACAATAATGCCAACTCCCAAGGTTAAGGGAGGCGTGTACGTGAGGGTCACACACAACCCCCGTCCATGTCGCTTGATGTTGGTCGCACGCAACTATCCCACAGTGTGCAATGTACTTCTCCGTTGCACATTGTCTGGAGGAAACCATGGAAGCACCGCTAGACCATGTTCCTATGCGGGTGCCTACAGGAACGGGTTCGACGATGCAAAATTTTCACATTATAGACAAGACATAGGACACAAAATTCCAAGTAAACGCCCAACCATAATCATCTACAAAGGCAACCATATGCTTCAATACTTCATAAATCAATGAAACGCCACACTTGTTCCATTCCATTCACCATCACGTCACACAAAAAAATAGAAAGAAATTCACGAAATAGTTAAAAACAATTGCTATTGCATTCACCTTTTCAAAAACAAACACATGTAAGATATCAAGAATCCGTTCCAATTTTATTAAAAGTGGGCACCGCAGTCACGATTCGTCAGTATTCACGTTTTGTGGAAAATATGGTTGGTCATTAGATAATTGGGCATCATCCATAGGGGATGTGAGTAATGGGACAGGCCAACACTAAAAATGTAGGTAAAAGGAAGCTATATCAAACCTATGAAATGTGAAATGTAATTCTCATCAACCCACCTCACGTACGAAAAGCAACCATCTGCCCACTTCTACAAAATCCATGTATTACACAACCATGTGGTAGAAAGGCAACTGTTTCCCCAGCCTCCACAACAAAGTTAACGAGCCGCTAACTACGTTTTCCATGCTCAACCACACAAGCTGTAAAAGGGATGTTATTTTGACCAAGACGTACAGGATTATCTAAAATCCACTAGTGAACATTTCTATGAATTTATTGTGGGATAAAGGTCATAGATGCCTGAATTATAGAAATATAAACCTAAGTGGCCTGTCGTCCGGTGGAAAAATGACGTAACCACCCATCAGCCGCCACTACCGCCACACTAGTAACAACAAAAACAAACTAAAATGCATGGCGATGCCGCATGCCGTTGGTTGTCGACGCATGGCATGCGGCGCCCCCGTAAGTATCAGAAAACCCTTTGTCGAAGGGTTTGTGATACTAGCGGGATGAGGTTTATCTAGAGTTTGAGGGGAGTTTGAGACTCCCCATGCGTTGAAAGGGAACCTGCTGGGTCTCGCTACCGCGGGGCCTAGCAGGAGCCAGCATAGAACTAAAACCCTAAAACCTCAAATATATTTTAGGGTAGGGTTTTATTGTGGTTTGTGAATTAAAAGGATTGGTTTGCATGTATAAAAAAGGTCAAAACAAAATAAGGGTGTTTTCGCTCGGTTGCAAGGGAGCTATGACCCCTTTTTTTCCTTTTGACGCGCAAAGCCCCCTATTGGATTTATGCCTTTATGTTTGGCGCGCGCTCCGCTTGTGCCAAACATACAAAACCCTAAATCAAACTGTGGGGTTTTCATATTGAAAAAACAAAAGGGTCATTGCTCCCTCGCGATTCTCGCATGGGAGTGATGACCACATGTAGTTTTTTTCTTGCTTGCCCGTCGACGCATGCCGCAAGCGAGCATGATTTCTGACTGGGCTTTTGAGTTATTGTTTTGCCGGTGCTAGGTGGATAAGAGTCACACTGTGTGTTTAATGGGTACGCTAGCTATTTTGCCCTATGTTGTGGGCCAACGTGAATGTACCTCATGATGTTTATGCCGCTCAACTGTGGGAATTTTGACCACCTTCCTTGACCTTTGGTGTTCGGTTACCAAGGCTTCTGACAAGTTCATTTTCTAGACTGGTTAAGAATTTTGCTGTGAACTATATTGACGTCGGAACATCATTCCATCAACTTCTTAACGCTGCTGGATTATTGTAAAGACATGTTTCGAATATCACAAAATCCCCTAACCTCTTCACATATATTCTTGAAGAGACCACTTACGAACTGGCGTCACATGAGTTGCTCATCTAGACTATCCAAATAACCTGTGTATGCATCATTTAGTTTCTTTTTATTGGATAAATGCGCTCAACATATCCAAAATCAAAGCAAAATTACTTCTATACATAGATCATCAAGTTGTTCTAATTCCTTGTATTGTCTTTTGCTTCGCACCACATCCATGGTAACCATTCACGCTCCGTCCAGCGTAGTGAATACTTTAGGGAAGTCTAGGGAAGTTTCATTTCATGCGAAGCTCAAACTTGATGTTTAAAAATCCTTCCAAAAACATCTTTTAACCCAGTAAAGTAACCTAAACATGCCTTCATCAAATGAGAAAGCATAAAAGACTCTGCATAACTGAAAGGGCATAAAAACTATTCTACCCAATCCACATGGGTGGTGATGCCCTATCCAGTAAACAAATTGTATTAACTCCCCACCGAGTGTTTCATACCACAAGTACACGAGTCCCTCATCTTTCCGAGTGGGCACTTCTGTCATTACACAAATAGCCCATCGTGTCGCGTGACCGTGAGATTCACTCCAATGGTTGAGGGTCATCCGGCCAACTGCCCCCATCTCCAGTGTATCTTCATGACTCTTCTGACAACTCCGACCACTCTCATGAATCTACAATCAAAGTATCACGACCTTTCGGTTGACACTGAGACACATCTGGATTTATAAAGATGGATCTTGTATCTTCACCGTCATTTCTCAAAGATCCCCGACTTCTCTACGGACCTTCTTCAATCCGACCACTCACAACGTGACTCCGCACACGCCGCTGAACAGTCCACCCAACAACCCTCACAATGCCTCATTTGAAACTCGACACTTGCATACATATGTTCGATCATTTTGACACTTGTCATCGAAGTACACTTATTGTTAATTATAAATTGCTCAACTATCTCAAATTCTAAATTGTGTTGTGCCTCACAACTTTTAAGTATTCACCGTTTTACGCTTTGTTCGGCATAACACTTGGTATGAGAGTGTAACAGTGCTAGAGATGCATTGGACTAATTTACCCATCCGGAGGACTACCTTTTACAAGCCATCAATGCATCTCGCATGTCAAGAATTTGCACACTTTGCAATTGAGATGTGAGGCGAGTGAACGCAACCCACGACTAGTAACAAGTCTTCAGCGATGACTTCGACAATGGAGGGGCAAAACTTGCTCATACACGCAAACCCTGAAGCGACAGCGAATGCTAGCATGACAAGCTATGCAGCAGCTAGATCAACCCCTACAGCTTCAATGACCAATCTAGTCGTGGACCCAACGGAGAGAAACCAGCCGCCCGTACCAACAACATCGACGACAACAAGGACTATAAGTGGCACTAAACGACATGTGCGGATCAACAAGAAACTGGCAAACTATATCTCCATGCTCAAAGGAATCAACAACCATCTATTCCAACAACTCAATGTTGCAATGGAGGCTCTTTGCGACGCAAACTCACGTGAAGTGGTGCTTTTCAAGAAGTTCCCACCTCTAGAGTGAACCTGAAACTTCGTCTCCACCACAACTGTTCGATCTTGCAAACTCAAAAGGACCGACGATTTGGATATGGCTGACAAGTTTGGATGTTAACTTCACCGCTCGTGGGGTCAACGACGATTAGAATAAAATTGACCTCACAACCGCGTTTTTGTGTGGCAGTGCGTTACGTTGGTGGTCCAACCTAAAGACCATACAACGGCGCTAGGAGACTGGTAAAGCATCATCAATGAACAACGGCGCACATATCATATAGCCAACCGCAGTCGTTCTACCCTTGGAGCAGATCAACCCACAGTGGCAAGATGCACTAACGCCATGAATCAAGTGTAGTTGATTCTCGCGTGGGATTTTCACACGCTTTAGACGACTGAAGGAAATTTCCGACGCACGATACAAGCTCTACCATCTCCATTAGCACTCTAGCCTGGTGGAGTATACAAGGAGATTCTGTGAGATCATGACTGGAGCAGCCATTGCCCTCGACGAACTCTATTTCATTACAAAACGCCCTCAAGCAAGACATCCGGCAAGCAATCACTATTTTTGGCATCGAAAGTGTCTTGCCACTGATAATAGTAGAAACACAAAGGATCGACAGTGCTGACTACAATGCTTGGGTCTAGGAACCCTACGACTAGCGACCTCCTAACAACAATAATCGTGGAGATAGAAATAACTTGTCAACAGACTCCTTGACTCCAATGGAAGTGGACGTCGTCAATGGAAGCACTCTGAAAAATTGCTACAACTGCGAAAAAATCAGGCACATTGCTCGCAGTTGTCAAAGCAAGCAGTAGGGAAAGAAGGGGGGATTCGTAGAAAAATAAGTCGGGAAACCGCAAAGGGTAGGAGTAAAAGGTGCAACTCTTGTTCCTGAGGAGTGATCTATGCCAAACGATTGCCCATCTAAATGGTCTATAATCCCACAAAGGATTTTTGACATCCCGAAGTCCATCGAGGGGTACAAGGAAGACCAACCGGTGATATTGCTAAGAGTACAGCCTCAAGGGTACAGAAGTCGTAAAACTATACGTGCACTATTGGATGGATGAGCTTCACACAGCTTTGTGAGCAACGACATGGTCCACAAACTGGATTTTTAGACCAAACCAGGGGTGTTTGAAGGAAAAACCGTCGACGGGAGATTGCAAATACAAAGACCTCAAAAACCACTCTGACTACAAGTCAAAGATCCACAGGATGCAACGGTCTAGAGGTCTTGTGCAATGAGCGATCACAAAATCGTTCTCGGAAGAGATGTCCTGTAGCGGCACAGTCAGCACATTGACTGTAACAGCGACAATGTCTACGTGGACATCGACAGTGCCAATCAACAACTTCCGTGTGTGGGACAAAAGCGGACAGCAATAGCAGGAGAGGTGGTATCGATAGAGGAAGCCACGAAGCTGACAAGCGCCAACCTGTGAAGCCGATAGCACCTAATGTGGCCAAGTACTACAAACGACGTGGAGCTCGTATGTGGCTAATGCATCTCGAGCCAATGGAAGAAACAAAAATGATAGCAGTTGACTCATCATCGGCCCCATCAGCCTCATTGGCATCAACAAAGTTCATGATGGTACTTGAAAAGTTCATGCCACTCATCCAAGAGTTTGCAAACGTCTTCTCCAACAAACTCCGGAGAACAAGATATAGACCATTGCATTGAAGTAAACCCGGGCAGCAGACCGTCAGTTCGAGGGGCCTATCAGATGAGCGATCACGAGCTGACCTGACAAAAAAAGCAACTCAATGCGATGCTTGGTCAAGGGTTCATCCGCCCTTCCACGTCCTTGTACGCAACACTTGTACTGTTTGTAGAAAAGAAAAGTGATGACATACGAATGTGTGTGGAATATCAGGCATTGAAGGACACCACCATCAAGAACCGCTACCCTCTTCCCTGAGCAAATAAAATGTTTGACCAACTCCAAGGGGCTCAAATTTTCAACAAAATCGACTTATGCAGTGGATGTTACCAGATACGAATGGCAAACGCCAACGTGGAGAAAACAAAGTTCTAACCCACTATGGGCATTCTTAATTCACGGCAATGCCGTTTGGACTGATGAATGCCCCGGCAACCTTCGTGGTGGTAATGAACAACATTTTTGGACCATACATTGACAATATTGCCGTGGTGTATCTCGACGATGTTTTGGTATAAAGACGCACCCCGGAGGAGGACAATGGACATCTTCAAAATGTCCTCCACGTATTACAAAGAGAGAAGATTCCCGGCAAACTCTCATCATGTCACTTTGGTCATTGTTCAATCGAGTTTTGGGTCACATTACCAATGGTGGAAGGATCACCATGAATCTAAAAGAAGTGGCAGCAGTCGCTGATTGGCCAACAACGACCAACATGCAAGAAAATCATATCTTCCTTGGCTTCTATAATTACTACTGACAATTCATACGAGATTACTCCCGAGTGTCGGCGCCTCTTTCCGACCTCACTAGGAACAAAAACAAGTGGCGGTGAGGAGACAGTGAACAAGAAGTGTTCAACCCACTACAAAATGCTTTGACCTCGGCGCCATCCCTATGATTAGCTGATCCAATGGTTGACTACGTCATAGCAATAGATGAGTGAGACAGAGCCATTTGCTTTATTCTCCTGCAAAACCACAGTAACGACGAGCAACTTGTTGCCCACATATCTAAAAAACTGCTAGGACTTGAACTCAACTACGCTGTTCACAAGAAAGAAATGCTGGCGATCGTGCATACATTCAAGACATGGCGATGCTACTTGGAGTGTCGTCAATGCAACATGCGCACAAACCATCATGCGTTGAAGTATTTGAAGACGCAGCCAAACCTCTGTCGATGTCAAACACAATGGATGGAGTTCCTTGAATCCGGGTTCGACTACAATTTTGAGTATAGGCCAAGAAAAATCAACCCGGCGGATGCACTCAGCTACCGACCAGATTTAATGGCTGATGTGGCAACACTATAGCTAGAGCAAGACCCGTACCTCGAATGACTGTTTATACGAGGATACGACCAGCACAACGAGTTTGACAAGGAAATTTTCTGGTACAACGCACTCGGTTGGCGACAGCGCTTCACTCGCCGGGTTGTCATTTCCACGAATGACAAACTTTGCCATATGCTGCTTGAAGAATACCACAACACAGGACCAGGTGGACACTTTGGAGAGGAAAAGATGCTTAAGAAATTGGCAAAAATCTATTGGTGGGACAAGATGCAATTCGACATGGCCAACTTCTGCAGAACCCGCGACACATGTCAGCGAAAACAATCCCATCGCTCGCAGTCACCTGGACTTCACCAACCACTACCTACTCCAACGGAACCATGGGCTGACATCTCCATGGACTTTGTCACGAGATTACCGGTCACGCCTGAGGATTACAACGCAATCCTCGTGGTCGTTGACGGGTTCTCCAAAATGGCCCACTTCACTTTCACAACGAGAACCATCACCGCCGAGGGAATAGCATGGCTATTTCTAAACAATATTGTGTGGCTACAGGGCATAACAAGAACCATCACTAGCAATAGAGACGATGGATTCACCAGTCACTTTTGGCGCAAACTAATGACTCACTACGGTAGCATAATCCAACTTTGAACAACGTTTAATCCTTCTAATGATGGTCAAACCAAGCAGACCAATCAGACGCTAATACAACTTCTCTGAACACTATGCAAAACTCACGGGATGGATTGGGCACAAAAACTGCCAACCACTGAAATCGCATATCATTTGGCGGTTTCCACTGCAACGGGTAAACCTCCGTTTGAAATGGTGTATGGAAAACTTCCCGCTACACCAGCCGGACTGTAAAGTCGTAGCAACATTCCCCTAGTCGACGTTCAATGCCAAGACTTCACCACCATCTGGGAGGAAACACGGCAAACCCTCGCAAAGACACAAGTCGCAATGCAGCCAGCAGCTGGCTGACATTGTGCCGACAATGTATTTGCCGCTGGTGACAAAGTCCTTCTCATCTCGGCAAACATGAGAATCCACAGAGCAGGCTATTCAAAGCTCAAACCCCGATGGTTGGGACTGGTTGAGATCATGCACATGAAAACTCATCCAATGATCCATATCAGTAGATTAAAGCACTACCAAGACCACAGAGATGCTCAACTCACCCGTGGATGCTCAACTCACCCTCCACGACACTACAAAAACTCATCCAATGATCCATATCAGTAGACTAAAGCACTACCAAGACCACAGAGAAAATTTCCCTGATAGTGCGGTCCCTCCTCTGCCTCCCATCCAAGTGGACAAAGACACGGAGTACATCATCAAAGACATCCTTGGCCACCGATGACAATGAAAAATGACAAAGTATCTTGTCAAGTGGCACGGCTACAACGCCGTGTACAACAGCTCAGAACCCTATGACAACCTTCGAGACATCGATCATCTAATTGGTGGTTATTACTGCTGTCACCGAGCTACATCTGTACGCACACCAGGACGTCACGGCTAAAAGGGGGAAAAGTGTTACGTACTAGACATACACGAGTCCATTATCTTTCCACTTGGGCATTTTTGTTACTACACAAACAGCCCATTGCGTTGCAAGACTACAAGACTCATTCCGACGGTCGAATGGAAACTGGCCAACTTCCCCCACCCTTAGTGAATCTTCCCAAACCTTCCGACAACTCCAACCACTCTTGTAAATCTACAACAGAAGTATCATGACCTTTTGGTCAACTTCTTGAAGCACCAAGACAAACATGGATTTATAAAGATGCATCTCGCATCTTCACCGTCGATTCTCAAAGACCCCCGACTTCTCGGTGGACCTTCTCGAATCCGACCACTCACGATGCGACTCTATACACGTCACTCGACAATCGACCCAACAACCTCGACTATACCTCATTTGTATGTCAACACTTGTATATATATGTTTGATCATTTTCACAATTGTCATCAAAGTACAGTTACCGTGAATTTCAAATTGCTCAAGTGTCCCAAATTCGAAATCGTGTTCTGCCTCACAACTTCTACCCATTCACCATCTACGCTCAGTTTGGCATAACACTTAGTAACTTGAAAAATAGGATCGCCTTGCCCACTCACTTCACCATGCTCAACATGCGCTGCTGGTTGAGGTGGGTCATTTCCACCCCCTCGCGATTCTCGCTCCAACACGAGAATCACGATCAAGCAATGACCTAATTTTCTTCTTCCACATGTAAATCCCCTGGTTTGATTCAGGCTTTTCTATGTTTAGACGGACGGAGCCCAAGAAAAACAAAAAACGTCATATCAAGCCAGGGGGGTTGCATGGCGAAAATGAAAGAGGTCATCGCTTGATCGTAATCGGGCGAAACCAACAGTTTTCAAATTTGAGCAAAAATGATTGTACGTTTTCTTTTCCCAACTCACAAAACCTTCCAGTTTTAACGTACAAACAATAATCAAACCACACCCCGAACTACATTAGAGCTTTTTGGTCTATTGCTAAGCCCTGCGGTAGCGGGGCCCAACAAATTCTCTTTCAACGCATGGGGAGTCTCAGACCCCCCATGGAAACCAAACGCAACCCCCATCCATCAAACATTCACAAACCCCTCAAAGAAGGGATTTGAAAATGCTTCAAAAATTTGTTGACGTCAACGTGTTGACATTGCATCGCATGCATCATCGACATGTTGCGTTTTCTCATTGTTCTTGGATTAAATGTCAATATTCTCAGGTTAGTGGATAGGGGATTTCTATTCCTCATAACGCCGTATAAGGTAGTTTTATTCTTCCCCACGCTAGGTAGGATACACACGCAATTGAATCTTCCAATCCCTACAAGTACCCTAGAACAAAAGAGTTATAATATTCACTTTTCATATTGGTGTTGGCAAAGAATGGGGGTGGAATCGATGTATTTTGATGACCTTTTTTAATAAATGCAGATTCACAATTGTCTTCTTTAGCAGTTTTGGCCAAATATGAAGGTTTTGTATGGAATGAATTAATTCTGGACCTTGTAGACGAATATTTCATAAAATGAACTAGTAATGTAACATCCGACAATGTAGCATGGCAGTGCCACGACGACCGGTCAAAGGAGCCACGCGGCACGAGCAGGGTCACCTGGGACTGTGGGCAGTGGGACGGGATCGCCTGAGGATCGGAGACCCTCAAGCACCATGGTTTGGCCTAGTCGGTCAAGGATTCCGTCGAATCAGTTACATTGGTATCAGAGCTCTCGAGATCGAATCCCACGTCGGGACTACCGGAGATGCTGAGGCAGCTCTTACTCCTAGTGGGGGGGAGTGTAGCGTGGTAGTGCCACACGGACCGGTCGAAGGAGCCACGTGGCTTGAGCGGGGTCACCTGGGACTGTGGGTAGTGGGATGGGATGGCGTGAGGGTTGGAGACCCTCAAGCATCATGGTTTTGGCCTAGTCGGCCAAGGATTCCGTCGAATCCGTTACAAAAAATCTTCAAGAAACTAAAATGTTTTTGGTATAAATTGACCACAAATACACTTTTAGCTCCAATTTTTTGTAGCCAGGATTAGTTTTTTTTATAGTCGAACCATTGAAATGACTTGACGGGTTGGACCCAACCTTTGTTGTGTGTTTTCTCCCAGACTCGCTTCACTTGTCCGAGTCTGTGCAGTCAATTTTGCACTTTGGTAAAAGTGCCAACAACCCCATACTTTGTCACCAGAAACTCTCATGTACCCCAACCTCATAACAACAAGCCCCATCTGCCCCTACTGCAGAAAAATTAGCCCCATTTTCCCCTGGCTCCAAAGAATAAGCCATGTCCTCCCCTGTCTGACAACTTAAAGCCCCATCTTCTCACCTGTTTTCATCATGCTCAAACAATGATGAATGTGGCTACTTGAGCATGGAAACCTCTGTCATGTTGTGCTAAATTGCAGCCCTCCATTGTGGCCATCAAAATGGAGGCCCACGTTAACTTTAAGGGATGGAGGAGAGGGATTCTCACAACAAAAATGTTGATGGTTGTCTGTCGTTCGGCACTTCGTCAACTACCTCCATCCCTCCTTTCATAGCCCACCAGCCCACCCACTTACACGTCAATGGAGGCCCTCGTGATTGAGAGCTGTGTTGGACTGGTTGGCAAGAGATCTGTAAAGACGGGGGGATTCTTGGAGCACTAGTGAATTCCCGATGCTCTAAGAATGGGTAGTTAAAAACCCCCCAAGTGTTGCATTCCAGACATTTCTGACAACTTTGTCCACCTTCAAGAAGGATTGACATAAGTTTCACAAACTACATTGATGTTTTGATACAATTTGGATTGCTTCTCAATGTTAATCTCTTACTGTATACACTCCTCTTGTGTTGGTCGTGAGTACGCAAGGCATGCTGGTGCAAGGAATGGAGGCGACGGACCGTGAAGGCGTGTGATCATCAAGCTCAACACAAGTGGTCACCTCCATCTAGTCCACATGACCCATCATCTTCACCGCTAGAGCTAGAAAAATGAACTCAAGTTTAGCCTTTCATGTTTAGACTAGCTTTGGTACTGTGCTAGAAGTGACATAGTTTAGGTCTTAGGATGCCAAACCTACTTGAGACTTGAATTCGTGCATGTGGACTGGAAAGAAACAGGTCATTTGTGAAGTGACCCTGTTTGGGTGACCCCAAGTCAGCACAAGCAGTCGCGTATGAGTTTTGGGGACTTCGAGGATTTTTACCCTCGACTTGAATGTCTTGCCGGTGAGCCTCACTCGTCGGCCGATGGGTGGAGCTCGAGTAGCGAGCGTCCACCCGTAAGAAGGCTGTGCTTTGTTACTCAAAAACCTATGTTGTTTTTCCATGGCCGTCCATGAAACCCAGACCTAGCACGCAAGATACTTGACCATTCGTTGTATCACAAATTGCTATGGGTTTGCAATTCCCTTCTCATTGTATCAGAGCCATGTTTGAGGCATAGGGGTGGAGGATATGGCCGGCTCTGAGCAAAAACTTGGGCCGTCGAGTAGCGCACTCGAGTAGATCTACACGGCTGCCGCAAAAGTAAGCCGCGCAAGGCTCCAAGCATGTCAAACACTCTCCCCTAGGCTGCGCACAGAGGTTGGAGGCAGTAGAAGAAGGGGTGACAGAACTAGGGAAGAAAGAGGGCGAGGGAGAGAGATCCCAAGCACTGTCATCCCTCAACCAAGGTGACTGTGGGATCCCCCAGCCCAAACAGTAGTTCTACAGGTCTAAGGTGGCCTAGGAAGAGTCCGCCGACCACCAAGGGAGCTTCCCATAAAAAAAAAGCTCGCGTCAGAAAACTGGGCCCAAAGTGGGCCTGGCAAATTGTTGCCAAAATCTTCTTCAAGAAAACATGGAGTGAAGAGTTAAGCGGACATGATCTCTCTAGCTCCTTCTGTGTTTCATAGGAGCTAAGCGTTTTGCGGCTTCAACTCCAAGAGGTGTCGGTGCAAATGCCAAAGCTAGCACTTGCGTGGGTGCCAGCACCGGTGCCACCTCCACGGGAATGACATGGGATGGCATCAGCAAGGTATTTTCCCACAAGGACCTGACACCGCTGCCACTTGGCGCGCGTGACTTCCTCTCTTGGAAGGATGTGTTCCTCTCGAGAGCGGCAGAGCACCGTCTTGAGGAGTACTACCTAGCTCCGCCGCCCGATGACACGGTTACGCGGGTACTCTTAAGAGTTTAATGATCTGGTCCACACATTTCTCGAGGATCAGCATTAATCAATCTGTCATTTCCGGTTTGGGGGGAAAGGAGACGATCCAGAGAACCCTTGCAGAGGTTCTCAATCATCCTTGACCTCATGATGCATGGCAACACCTTACCACATGCAAGGAGGAAGAGGGGATGGCCTTGGTCATTGCCCTGTGTAAGAAACTGTGCAACCTTTGTCCTAAGCTAGGGGCTCCTGTCACTTAGTACTAGGATGCCGCCATGTACCTTCGCCGGTGTATCCTTGGCATTGGCGCCTCCTACACTGTTCTGGAGTAGCTGAACCCGGTCCTGCTGCACCTGAAAGAGCCATACAAGGACTTCAGGCGTGGCCTGCTCCGGAAGCTGAAGGTCGCAGACATTGAGACCACCAACGTATCAGAGTTTTTTGAGGATTTGAGGAACTACAAAGATATTCTAAAGGGCAAGGCACATGAAGAAAAGGGCACAGCACCAAGAGCGTTTGTGAACCACGGAGGCGGCACTGTCCCTCCATCAGAGGTCAGGGCGGTGGTTGAGGTCGAGGCAGCCAAGGTGGTAGGGGGCAAGGCCGCTATCGGGGAGCGGGGAATCAAACCTGCAACTACTGTGCATAGCCGGGCCACTACTAGAGAGCTTGCCCGACCCTTCAGGGAATGATGACTCTGTCCAACCAGCAGATACACCCTGCAATGGGTCAGTCACCGCCACAGTATTCTAATCCCAGTCAGCAGCTAGGTGGGTGCGTTGACTTATGGGTGTAGAGGGTGTACTATGAGACGACCGAGCCACAGGAGCCGTTAGCACTACCACCAGGACTAGGGTGGAGTCACCCCATGGAGTTGCAAGCACCTGCACTGACTGCCAGCCCACAGCCGCCATGTTAGAAGTTGGGGCACACAAACATTACCACCTCGCATGCATTGCCCATGCATGAATGGTTTTTTGACAATGCAACATTGCATCACATGTCACCGCATTGCTAGCTATTTGTCACATTGCACGGCACGCATGATGTTGAGGGTGTGAAGACCGGGTAGGGAGAATGCCTACCAGTTGAAGGTGTGGGGACAGTGGCTCTTCACGCACCGGGTTGGATGTTGTGGCTGGCTGGTGTCTTGTATGTACCACGGCTGAAAGTCAATTTGCTTCCTGGGGGACAATTTGACCAACACGCAAATGTGACCGCACTTACACAGAGGCGGCGCTGCATGCTCTATGATGCGACTGGTGCCTTGCTGGCTGATGGACCGCTCCACACGGATGTGTTGTATAATCTGATCCTGTTTCCCTTCGTCCACTCACAAGTGAACCGTCCCCAGGTGCACATCATCACAAGAAATGATGCAGCACACAGAGAGCTTATTCACCGTCATCTTGCACACATTAACACAGAGACGGTTGTAGATTTCCAGAAACACACCCATGCACACGGTCAACTTCCAGCTGACTGCCCACATGGTTTGCAAGCAAACACCTGTCTAGAATGTCATGAAGGAAAGTCACACAGGCAAACATTCCCTAGATCTGACACTGTCACCACGAGGCCCCTAGCACTGGTATATGCGGACCTGACAAGACCGATGCCAATGCCATTAGTTCATTTTTTGCATCACTGTACGTCTTGAACCTCCCTAATGACTACAATCATTTTTGCTAGGTATTTCTGCTAAAAACCAAAGCAGATGCCCAGCGTGCAATTGTTGAATGGATTTCACTGGCTGAGAGACAGACAAGCTGCTCACTGCTCAAACTGAGAATGGACAGAGGAGGGGAATTCCTCATTACACTGACAGCAGAACTAAAAAAGAGAGGATTCAAACACCAGTCCATAGCTCTTTACACTCCTCAGCATAATGGAGTTGCAGAATGGTGGCACAAAACCCTTGGTGATGCATTCCACACACTACTTACAGAGTCCGGTGTCTATTTTGGGTTGTGTGAAGACGTTATGAAGTACATCATTTGGGTATGGAACCGTATTCCACAAGGTCCATTGCCCAAATCAGTCACACCCTGGGAGCGGTGGTTCAAGGAAAAGATTGATATGAGACCTGCCAGGGTGTGGGGAACAATGGCATGTGTCTGGTTTGTGCCACCACAGCGAGAGAATAAGTTAAGTCTATGTGGTCGGTGGTGCGACTTTGTTGGGTTCCCTCACGCCTCAAAGGAATGGTGGTTTTGGGATCCCACAAACCACTAATTTGTTAAAATTCAAGATTCCTGATTTATGGAACACATGCTTTAAAAAGTTTTTTGTACACTCCGCAATGCACCCTCCTTGGCCACACGAGAGCACTATCCAGAGCATGTGAACGTGACTGTCTTCATGCCCTCGCCATCGCAAGGCATGAGCCGGTTGGTGAGGACATTACATGACAACGAAATGGCCAATTCTGTGTCCACGGACTTGCTGTCACCCACAGACCTGGCCAGCACAGAATCCAGTGCTAGCCAAGTACCTCTAGGTCTCGCACCTCTTATCCCTCCTGCTGATATTGAAAGTGCAGAAACACCATCGCTTGAACTTGTGCAACGATCCCCGCGTGATCTGCCCAGATTTGATTACAAACATTTTTCTCACAATGTAGTGATGGGTCAGACTGCAACTGAACCAATAACCCTAACTGAGGCTAGGGGGCATCCAGATGCCGCTGAGTGGGAGAAGGCAACGGCGGAAAAATCTAACATTTTGTTAGATCATGAGGTAAAGGAGTTGGTGCCTCTGCAACCTGGTCGCAAAGCCATTGATGTCAAATGGGTGTTCTGGTTGAAAAGGAACCTCAAGGGTCTGATTGATAAGTACAAGGCACGACTTGTGGCCAAATGCTTTCATCAAATTCCTGGAAAGGACTTCACACACACTTATGCACCTGTGGGAAAGTATGGAACCAGCCGGTCACTTCTTGTTGTGGCTGCACATGAGGATTGGGACATTCACCAGATGGATGTAACTAATGCTTTCCTGAACAGACCACTGGAAGAAAAACTGTATGTGGAACAACCAAAAGGGTATGAGGATGGAATGGGCAGGGTATGGTTCTTGCTCAAAGCTGTGTACAGCCTCAAGCAAGCGTCCCGGTGTTGGAGCAAAGAGATTTGTTGCACGTTTGAGGATGGAAGATTCACACAGAGTCTCTGTGACCCGTCACGGTTCCTTCACTAGGACAATGGTCTGCCTTTTTCCTTGCTTGTCTATGTGGATGACCTACTGATTCTGTCTCCCTCACTCACGCTCGTTGGACAAGTCAAATCACTCCTCAAAGCTCACTACAAAATGACAGACCTAGGAGAGGCACAAAACTTCCTAGGTATGACCATTACACGGGACCGTACATCTCGAATGTTGAACCTTCATCAGTGTCGATTCATTGCTGATCTCACTAAACATTTCCAGCACTTGGTACAACTCATCCCAGAACAGCACATGCCCATGAGTCCTAATGTGTATGCATAGTTGCTAGATGCACGCACCACTGACTACGATCCCAACACAGACCCTACACTATACAAGCAGATCACTGCAAGCCTCTCATGTCTTACCTCTTCAACACGTATGTGCATTGCTTATGCAGTCAACATGCTCGCCCAGTTCAGCCAGCAACCATGCAGCACACATCAAAAGGCACTTCTGAAGCTCTTGTGTTATATGCTGGACACCGCTGCCCTTGGTCTGGTATCTTCCCCCTCCATAGCTCTTGTTTTGGATGGGTACTGTGATCGTGACTATGCGTGTGACTGTGCAGCTCAAAACCGGGGTGGGTATGTGTTTTGTGTGTGGGGGACTGCTGTGTCTTGGTGCAGTGCCAACCAGTCATGTGTGGCGTGCACCGTGTATATGGCATTGGGTCAGGCAACGTGTGAGGGCATCAAGCTGGCACGTTTGCTTGAGGAGTTGGGTGTGCTCACATTTGCTGAACCAGTGCATAGTGACAGCTCAGCCACATGCTGCATCGCTGCCAATGATGGTGTCTTGCATCCACGTACAAAATATATCAATGTTTAACACCACTTTGTCTGGGAGGCAGTGGAGACTAGCATAGGGGAAGTGTGTGCAATTAGTGTAAAGACAAAGCTTGCAGAATTTCTGACCAAGGCCCTCTCGGCTCCCTCTCTTCTGATGCAACTGCAACACCTTGTGTAACGAGGTGCCCCAAGTTTTTTTGGCATACTCAGAGCCTCATCCGAGTTTTTGGGGCATCTGGACGATTTTTCCGATTTCTGAAAAATGCGCAAGCAGTCGAGCTCACCTCCGCTCAACTGCCGATGTGAGGAGGAGGAGGAGCAAACAAATTTGTGCCAATGTGTGGATTGTGCATGTGCAAGGGGGGGGGTTTCGCTCGCAACTGTGAGCGTGCATTCCAAACACGGAACGCGAGGTTGCGTGTCCCCCTCTCAGTGAGCGGCATGATGGTTACGCCACCCGCCAAGGGGCTGTCTTGACAACAGACCTCCGCTGACGGACACGGTCAACGGCTGTAGCAAAACTGGTGACTGTGACTGTGCGACGGTTTCATTTCTCCGGTGGCGTTTACAACACGGTGACCACACCCACCTCCGGGAGTCACACACAACCAAGGCGGCGGCTTGCCAAGAGACAAGATGGACCGTCGATCTGGACGATCGACGGCCCACCACTTCTCACACTAGGCATTAGGTGCAAGTAGAGCACCAAATTCAGGTGCAAGCAGAGCACCGGATTCAGGAGCAAGTACCTTGCTATAGCAAGTTGGGAGAGCAGTAGGCAAAGTCTAGGACCAGTTGTCTGAAGAGTATAAACACCTTGTACATTGCTCAATGTCATAACCTATTACTTCCAGTTTCTGGCTTCCAGACTTCTCCAAGTCTATCTTTCCGGTGCAACTGTGCTCTCCACACACTCATGCTTGATCTCCAGAGAGCAACACTCTCACATCTGGTATCAAGGCCGGAGCCAGGCGTTGGGTGGAAGTACTGCCGGAACTCACCAAACTTCAAGGAGTGAAGGCACGGACTACGCCAGACAACGTCGAAGCTCAATGAGAGGGAGAATTTTGGAGTAGACTTCGAAACCGATGCATGAGACAACCTCAGGAATTTTTTTCTATATTTCCAAAGCATCCACACGGCCTACCGTGCGTACATGGAAGACAACGGGTGACTCCCACACACTACAAAGACATTGAATTTTTATCCCGGACTGCCGGATTGCTGCCAAAATGTTTCGATTGCTACGGAAACGCTGCCAAAATCTTTCAGAGGATTTCTCACGGCCAGATGTCACCCAGAGCCATGGAGCAATGCCTTCAACAGATCGTAGATCAGCTTGGAGCCCTCAAGCTGGAGAATAAGTGGCTCAATCGGCAGATGGCTGACCTGCGGGATGGGACTAACACTGGACAGGTTCAGGCGGCCCGGTCAAGGAGTCTGCCAAGACCAAAGCCAAAGGCTCCAGAAGCGTTCAATCCTTCAGTCAAGGATGCAGGCGTACGCGCCTGGTTTTTCTTGATGAACAGCAACTTTGGAGCTCTGGGTCACCCCCCAGAGATTCACGGTGATACTTCTATGCGTAGAAGCATTGGAGTGGTTGAGACAGCTGAATATGGTGGCCACTCGAGGTGGAGGTGGGAACGCAGCTGTACAACATGCTGTGTTGTGGCAGCCGAACGCGAGACAAGCCAAAGCGCATGTGCCGACAACATGAGAGCAGTTTGAGCAAGCCATCAAGGATTGGTTTGATCTTGTGAACGCTTCTATGACTGCACGCAACAAGCTCAAGCAGTTAAGGCAGACCGGCTCAGTCTAGGAGTACACGCGCTGATTCTTATAGTTGTGCTCTGCGATGGAAGACATGAGTGAGCCAGAGATGGCGGAAAAATACCATGACGATTTGAAGGCAGAGATTTAGCACAACCTGACATTGAGTGAAATCACGGAGTTCCAGGCAATGGTGGTCACTGCTAAGTGCGTTGACGTGCTACGCTACCATCAAGAGGAATTTGTGAGAAGGAAGAGACTTTTCAGCGTCGAGCACAACACCAACAAACTGACCTCATGGAATCGTTGCAGTACAAGGAGGCCAGTAGCAGAGCAAGCTGCGTGGAGGGAACTGTTAGATCTGTGGAAAGTCTGAGCACCACAAAAAAGACTGCAAGAAGAAGCAGCAGGGAAATGCTAACCAGCAGTGAGTGCTGGGAAAGCTTCGTCCGCATCAAGAACTCAAACCCCGAAAGTCCTTTCACAACTAGGGAGCTGCCGAGTATATTGCTGCAGAGCAAAGGAGGTGGGAGCATTACGAGAATCCTCCTGAAAGCCAGAATTTCATCGGCTGGGTTTGCGGACGGCCAGGGGCGCCAAACTCACTGACAGATTAAAGCATTCCTAGATTGTAGCACATTGCACTCATTCTTAAGCGATGAGCTCGCAGAAAGGCCGGGGCTTGCACGGATACCTTGGAAACCANAAAAGACTGCAAGAAGAAGCAGCAGGGAAATGCTAACCAGCAGTGAGTGCTGGGAAAGCTTCGTCCGCATCAACGAACTCAAACCCCGAAAGTCCTTTCACAATTAGGGAGCTGCTGAGTGTATTGCTGCAGAGTAAAGGAGGTGGGAGCATTACGAGAATCCTCCTGAAAGCCAGAATTTCATCGGCTGGGTTTGCGGACGGCCAGGGGCGCCAAACTCACTGACAGATTAAAGCATTCCTAGATTGTAGCACATTGCACTCATTCTTAAGCGATGAGCTCGCAGAAAGGCCGGGGCTTGCACAGATACCTTGGAAACCAATGAAGGCCAAGTTGGTGCAAAAGGGGCTAAGGGCGGATTGCCTGTGAAGCCTTTGAGGGTCCATCTCGGCAAGTTGTCGTGTGAGGTAAACTTTCTCACATGCCCGATGGATGCCTACAATGCCATTTTGAGGTGTGACTGGCTGCACCGGTGGAATCCCGCTATGGATTGGGTGCGCAACCACGTAAAGTGAAGAAATGTGGAGAGCATATCTTTTTGCCGTTATGGACTGAGGAGAAGGACTCCAAGGCAGACAAGGTGCTGCAGTTGAGTTATGTGTAGCTGAAGCGATGTCAGGGGACCAAGTGTACCTTGTGTGGGTGCAACAAAAGGAAGCTACTGAAGAAGTGGAAGTGTTAGCAGCATATGCAAAGCAACAAGAGGGAGAGCAACAAAAAGAACCTCAAGGGAGTATTGGAAAGCTATGGTGACATGTTTCCTATTGAGCTGCGAAAGGGTTTACCACCGAAGCGGGACATCAACTACAAAATTGAGCTGGTTCCGGGAGCAACTCCAATGGTGTAGGCTACTCATCGCATGCGCGTGCACCGGTCCTCTTTGTGAAGAAAACGGCTGGGGAGCTGCGGATGTGTGTGGACTATCGCGCATTGAACAACGTAATGATCAAGAACCGGTGTCCGCTGCCAAGGGTCAAGGAGTTGTTTGACCAACTTAGGGGAGCACAATAATTCAGCAAGATTGACATGCACTCGGGGTACCATCGGATCCGGATTGTGGAGCGAGATGTGGAGAAGACAGAGTTTTGGATGCGGTACAGCCATTTGGAGTACCTCATGATGCCGTTTGGGTTCACCAATGCTCTTGCAACATTCATGAGCCTCATCAATAGGATCTTTGACCCTCATCTAGACCAATTTGTGGTGGTGTTCCTCGATGACATCCTTGTCTACTCTTAGAACTTGGAGCATCAGCAATACCTTTGGCACGTGCTAGACATTCTTCAGAAAAAGAAGCTATTTACGAAGCTCTCAAAGTGTAAGTAAGTACGAGAAGCGGAAGGTGGAGTTCCTTGGGCACATCGTGAGTAGCAAGGGTCTTCAGATGGACCCAAAGAAGGTGGAAGCAGTGAAGTTGTGGCCGACATCAAGGTGTGTGCGTGACATCAGAGTCTTCCTGGGGTTTGTCAACTACTATTGAAAGTTCATCCGGGGGTATGCAAAGAAGGGTGCGCCACCGAGCCAGCTGCTGAGAAAGGATCACCACTGAGAATGGAGTGAGAAGGAGCACAGGAGCTTTGAGGAGCTCAAATTTGCAATGTGTGATGCTCCGATTGTAGTGCATCCGGATTCATCCAAAGAGTACATCTTGGCGACGGGCGCAAGTGACTATGCCATTGGGGTGGTGCCGATGCACAATCACAGAAAGGGGCAAGAGCCGATTGCATATGAGTCTTACAAGCTACAGGTTTAGAGCTGAACTACGTAATCCAAGAGAAGGAGATGCTTGCAGTGATGCATGCGTTGAAGCATTGGAGCTGCTACCTCAAGTTGCGATGTTGCGTGGACTTCACGGATCACTACCCCGTGAAGTACCTGAAGACGGCGCCAAACCTCAGTCTCCTACAAACTTGCTAGATGGAGTTCTTAAAATGAAGTTTTGACTACAAGATCCACTACATGCCTGAGAAGGTGAATCCGACAGACCATCTTTTTAGAAGGCCAGACTTGAGCTTCAATGTCATCTCAGTGCTGATGGGATCTCTAGTCATGCATAGCCTGTTCAAGCACGGCTATGGTGTGGACGATGCGTTCACAAGTGGTGCGCTAAAAGACCACACATAGGATGGAGTGTATTGGAAAAGAGGGCAAAAGCGGAAGATTCTCGTGACAGACTGTGAGTCATTAAAGCAGATGCTACTGGAGGAGGCACACGATACCCACTACTTGGGTCATTTTTACATCGACAAGACGATCAAAGCCTTGGTACACTAATACTGGTGGTCAGCAATGGAGATAGACTGTAAGAGGTTTGTGGGTAGGTGCGATGTGTGCCAACGCATCAAGGTACGGAGGACCAAGTCACCCGGGTAGCTACAACCATTGCCTATACCTGAGAGGCCATGGACAGACATCTCGCTTGGCTTCATTGACTGTTTGCCTATGACACAGTAGGGTAATAACATGGTGTTGGTTGTGTTGGAATGGTTCTCTAAGAAGGCACACTTCATCGCATGTCGTTAGATTATCACAACTGCTGGGACAGCTCAAATCCTAAGTCATGTTATCAAGCTACATGGAGTGCCGCATGTGGTGGTCTCAAATTGTGATCCACCCTTCACTTCACGGTTCTGGAGCAGTCTCATGGAGAAGCAAGGTACGCGAGTACAGCTGACCACAACATACCACCCACAGAGTGATGGGTAGACAGAGTGCACAAACCAGTCTTTGGAGTAGCTGCTGTGGAGCATGGTCCCACTAGATGGAGAGAATTGAGAAGAGAATCTCGGAGTGGCAGATTTTTCTTACAACTCAGCAGTGTCAGCATCAACAGGAAAGTCACCGTTTGAGGTGGTCTATGGCCACCAGCCACTGAGCCCAACCGCACTTGCTATAGCGACATCTCTTCTGGCTGTATAGCACATTGCTGATGGATTTGCCACCACTTGGGACGTGGTGCGGCAACAGTTGTTGAAGGCATAGAAGTAGCAAAAGCAGCAAGCTAATAAGCATTGCTCTGCAGAGGAGTTCAAAGAAGGAGATCAGATGATGTTGAACTTTGCTAGCATGCAGCTGACGGGAGTTGAGAGTCCCAAGTTGAAGCCGCGATGGGTGGATCCGTTCCGCATATTGCAAGCTGGAGCTGCTAGCTCACTACACCATCCATCCGGTGTTCCACATATCCCTGCTTCCTACCTATTGCAATCCTAATACCTTCTTCCAGTGTCGTGGAATAGCTCCACCTCGTACTATCCAAGTTGACGACAATGAGGATTTTGAGGTGGAAAGGATTGTTGGGGGTACTAACACTATTCTCCAGGAGTATCTTAGGCACGGCGAGATGCTATGCCTCCAAC